>SMDT01000667.1:0-148968 GCA_005392925.1 Aquilaria sinensis | reverse complement strand
AGGTAGGGAGTATATTTTATAAAAATCTGGATGGATCCAATTTTCTTTCAACATATTAAGCCACCGCTTAATATAAACTTTTGGTAACTTTTCATATTTAAATATTGATAGACTACAAATTTCAGTGAA
Source organism: Aquilaria sinensis (assembly GCA_005392925.1). Classification (NCBI taxonomy): domain Eukaryota; kingdom Viridiplantae; phylum Streptophyta; class Magnoliopsida; order Malvales; family Thymelaeaceae; genus Aquilaria; species Aquilaria sinensis. Next base: position 148,839 of record SMDT01000667.1, on the reverse strand, counting down.
GTTAATTATTGTAGCCTTTTTTTTTTTTTGTAAAAACGTGCTGACATCATTTAGATTAAAAAATATCAGCAATATCAATAGTCACCTATAATTTGGAGGCAAATCAAAAATATTGGCGGACTACTACTTTTTCTACTTCCTACTAAAAAGGCCACAACCATCCTTCTTCTCAAACCTGATTTAAGGATAGTGAAATGATCCGAGCTTCCACCAGAATTCTTGTTGAAAATAGCGAAATGGATGTATCGCTTGAAGGATTTTTTTGCATTTCAGGCAATATGTTGGTCATGATGGCCTGTGGTGGATATAGATGATTTCCACATGCCAGCGATCATCCATCTCTCATACGGGAGGAGATCAGTCTGTCTACACCTACTACACTCCTATAAGAAGTTCATGTCTTCGATAGTTTTACACTAAATTAAAAAATAATAAAGTTTTAGGACTCAAACAAAAGAGTTTACTAACTATTAGGGTTAATTGTGCACTTTTCCCCCTTCTAAAAACCTTTTCCATCACTTTCTAACATCCTGGATAATAAATGGGTATTTATTATAATAATTTCATAGTTAGAGGATGGCCAATGTAACAATTAGTAGTTGTAGGATCATTTTATAATCTGAGAATTAGTTTAAAGACGGTAGATGTTATTTACCCTTATTTTTCTATCAATATCAGCGGTCAACATACCATTTCCTCAATTAACGTACTAATCATTTACTTGTTCCTGTCCCAATCTAAGCAGAAGAAATCATTGAAAACGTCCAAAGACTGGGGGAGCCAAAAAGTTTAACTATTAATTGAAACAAAAAAGGTTGGTAGTAATTTTTAATTAAAAAAAAAGAGGAATATGGAGCATATTTCTTTATCCTATACGAAAAATAAATAAATTATTGTGAATTTTACATTGCATGCCACGGTAGACGTGGTCCTTTGGGTCTCATTTATCAAATGCCGGCCTGGCCGGCACTATTTCGCACGGACCATGGTCATTGATTTCTGGCGGCCAACAAAGGACTAATGGTTCTCAACAATTTCCCTTTCGAAGAGATTGATTTTCAGTTGGAGATGGTTTTGACATAGCCAACAACACGTGCTCTGGGCTCCTCTCATCTCTATCTAATGAGTCATGACTATAGAAATTCCCTGAAAAAAACATACCATATAATTCTACTATTTTTCCTTTAGAAGTTTGGTCTCATATCAATTCACATTAATTAATCATCTCATTCGGTAGACTATCAAAAAATGATTCATAAAACTCTTCAACATCCCACGCTTCAAATCATCTTCCCAGTATGAATATATATGGGAAATAGCCTATTTTTCTTTGATAGAAATAAGATTCAGGATCCTACTTATATTTCACTTAAATGTATATCACACTTGATATTTTGTTAATATTCAGCTTGAAAAGGCTATGAAAAATGAACCGTGGATAAGTTTTAGATTGATTGATATAGAGCTTACACTCAAGTTATTTGCTTAAATTAAGAAAATGAGTTCAAATCAAGTCAAGTTGAAGTGAGCGGTCTATAAATTAAGAGCCAATTCATTTTAACTTAATAGGAAATAGTTTATTTTTATTTTTATATTTTTATTTGAAATAAATGTTATTTAAAAGTTAATATTATGTAGGTATAATAATCCATTCAAAATATAATTTTATAATCTTACAAAAATTTTATGAATTTTTCTAGCTTTAGACATTAAAAAAATTATAAATTTCAATGATATCATGAAAATTTACTTTCAAATAGATTATTATATCTCTATAATATAAGCTTTCAAATAAAATTAGTTGGAGAAAAAAAATTAATAAAATGTAAAAATAAAAAATAAATTATTTTAAATTAAATTAACTTAAATTAAAACAAATTTGATGTGAAATTTTCCTTGTTCTCATACGCTCATCTTATTCTATGCCCTTCTCGTGAGCATTAACGGAAAAGAACAAGTTGCTTAATGAACAACTCCTTGCCTTAAGAATCCAAAATAAGAAAAAATTATTCTTCTATTTGCTTTAATATCACCAGTCATCATAACATTTCCCCCATTAATCTATTAATCGTTTACCAGTTCCTGTCTCAATCTAAGCAGAAGAAATCGTTGAAGCTTCCAAAGAATGTGGAGCAATTTTTAATTGAAAAAGAATATGGAGCATATTTCTTTATTCTAAACGAAAAATAAATAAATTGTTGTGAACTTTGAATTACAAGCCATTGTACACTTGTGTTTCTTGTGGTCTTATTTATCAGATGCCGGCCTAGCCGGCCATATTTTTGTCCCACTGGGTCGGTTCACCGGCTACGACTTCCATGACTCGAATTTGACGAAACTCTCCCTGGCCCCCCGTTACCATGGAACATATCTGAGAAGTAATTTCCCAAATCATCAGGGGTAAATCTGACAAGTGACTCCACCCACGTTTGCTTCTTCAATTTCCTGCCGTAATTCTCGTAAAAATCCCCGTAACTCGCGTATATCTTTCTTCCCAGCGAGATTTTGATCTCATCTCGCAGCCCCGGGTCGGGTACGACCCAAGAGATTTGTTTCGCGTACGCTTCCTCGAACCCGGCATTGAACCGCCGGAAATGGTCTTTAACTTGATCCAAAGGGATCTCGGACGTCGGATTCTCAGGGAGTGACGTCAGCACCTTGCTCCAGCCCATCCGCTCGTAGTTCGCCGCGTACTGCCTCACCTTCGCGTCGTGCCTCGCCACCCAGTCGTCACCGAGGAGAAAGTTCAGGTTCGAGTTCCGGACCTTTTCGACGACATATTGGAGGTTGTTCGCTAGGAAGAGGTAAGACTGGGCAACGTCCTTGTAGAGCGCCGCCTTCCCATCCAGTTTGCAGAGGAGTACGAGGATGAGCCAGTAAAATCGGAGGGAGATCGGCGACGTGACGTTTTCGGTGGTATCGTGGCTGCCGAAGTATGACTCCGGCAACGGCGATTTAGTGTTTAAAGGCCAGTCGGTGACGATGTCGGAGAGAATTCCGCTGTAGTCGCCGAGGAAACTGATGTAGTTCATCACGTAGCGGGTTAACGGGTGAATGCTGCCGCCGGGGACGGCGGATCTGGATGCGTCTTTCTGGATGGCTGACTCGAATTCCGTCAGGATCACTCTTGCAGCGTCCCCAAGTTTTAGCTGAGCGTTAACGGCTGTTGAACGGACGGAAGCAGTGGATTCATAGCTGAAGATCGACTCGATTTCCGGCCACAGATCGGAGATTGTTTCGTAAAGGTCGAGAACTCGGAACATTTTCTCCGGTGTTTTCTTGCTCTTGGCGACATTTTCTGCGAACCCAAACAGAGCCAGAGCTGCCTCTCTAGAAATTTCCGAAAAGCAAGACTCACGAATCGACGACGAGACGGAGAAGACCTGATCGCAGAGAAGCCGCTCGCCGTAGAACAGAGTCTTGACGGCGACCTTAGCGGCGTGAATCCAATTTTTCATCTTCGTCTCCAGAACCTGCCAATCCATCTTCGCAATCTGGGAACCAGTTAAGGACCTCTCGACTCCTAAGTGATACAGAGCTTCATCAACAATCGATTTCCGAACGATGTTATAAACCTTCACGCACTCCTTGGCATACCCAGAAGCGATCATGCAATCAGCGATAACTTTCAGGTCCGCCATTGCGGCCATGGAAGCTCGCTGGACCCCGGAAACAGACTCGTCGGTCTCATGCCTCGACGACTCCTCCTCCCAATCGTCGTCAAAATCCGAGACACTTGACCGGGAAGGGATCGAGGAATGGGTGGAGACCGATTCAGGGTCGAGATAATCCCGGTTCGACTTGAGAATCTGGTAGAACTCCTTTTCCAGCCGCTTCATCGCCGTCTGCATCAAATTCTGGGCTCTCATCAGCTTCTCGCTGGTGGAATCCTGGAGGACCAAGATCCGCATCGCATTCTGCAGCTTGGTCACACTGGTCAAGTACTGCTTCGCTTCATGGCGATTCTCGGGAGAAAACAGGTAGTCGATGGTAGTGAAGTTATTCGAGAGGTCCCATCTGGCGATAATAGACTCGGCAATGTCGATATTCTCGTCCATTAGGGAGTCGGAGAAGGTTTGCCGTGTAGGGGACGGGGGCGGGGTGGTCCGGGAGGGCGACGGCGAGTGGAAGAAGATGGTTCTCATCCCTTTGGTCGGCATGCCAAGGGGCAATGGTCAGGTTAAGTGAAAAAGTTTGCTGCGTTCTTTCAGTTTTTCTCTGATGTGGGAAGACAGAAACTGTTTTGGATTTTATGGCGGCGAGGAATTGTTGGGGGTGGGGTTTATATAGGGAGGTCCGGGGTGGGAACGCGGATGGGGAGGGAGAGAGAGAGTCTACGCGGTTGAGAGTTTGCAGACAGAATTTGGACTCTTCTGGAGATACGTTCCTTGTTCGAATGTCCTCCTTTTGTTTCAGACTTTGGGATTTGTCAGAGATTGAAGCTCTCAACAAGGCCCGAAACTAATGGTCTGAAACCACAGGTCAACAGCATCCAGATCATTTAGGGGGGGCCTTAGTTAATACTTAATAGTTGGAACTTATGCTGTAATCTAGATACTTAATATACTCATATCCTTCTCTACCCAAAAAAAATAAAAAAGAAGCTAGGGATTTTACATTTGATTGTTTTTGGTTGTCTAACTGCCAAATCGCTTCAATTTAATAAGTTTGGGTTAACACGTTTTTCCTCCTAGCCCACATCTGCCAAATGTTACCCTAAACTTATTGTCACCAAAAGAAGGTCAACTTTACGGCTTGAACCAAGCAATGAAAGAAGGCCGGTCAGGGGCGGAGGGGCAGGGGGTGCTGTTGCCCCCCCAAAAAATTTTAAAAACATTTAAATAAAGGTACTTAATTGGTTAATTCAAGAAAAATTAGGGACTGGAAATACATTTTTGCCCCTCAGAAATAATGGAAGAATATGAAGATGGGGGGCAATGAGGTAGGCGCTAAAGAAAATAGTGACCAAATGAGTAATTATTCTCTCTAGTCTTAAACAGATATTCTAACATAGCCTAAATGCACTATTAGTCCTCCAAATTTTTTAACTTGTACGAGTTGCACCCTAATCTTTGAATTAGTACGAATTACTCCCAATCTTTAGCTTTACCTCGCCGCGATGTCATCCCTCTCCTCCGGATTTAGTTGACTCTCTTTCGGGCTAGCCCCCCAAACCGAAAATCCTAGTTTCGCCACTGAGGCTGGTCTTTCCTTGAAGTTGCAATTGTGGAATGGAAGCTTGTCTGTGCCGATGAGATGCAAAAAAATTTTGATAATGTTTTCAGGGTGAATGTGAGCTCGAGGCGTTGTCCCAGAGTTTCACTATGCAGGGTGAATTCTTCATTCATGAAGTCTTGTTGAAGTGGATTCCTTTGCTATTTGGATAGATTTACCGACATCAGACTCTTGCTTTGAAGTGTCAGATTTGTTGTAAGAGTTCTACCGGACTACCTATTGTTCATATCTTTCAAGCGGAAGCTCTTCATCACCTCCATCATTTCAACTTCCACTCACTGATTCAAGATAAAATCGCAGGAAAACTTAGAATTTTCAGCACTCAAAACTCCATCCGATTGAAAGACCGGGCATTGGTGAGGCGTTAGAAGTGAATTACAAGACTAAAGGAGGACAAATTCAAGAATAAAATTGGCAAATTTATGGGAGAGAAAAAACAGAGAAAAAAATTCTGAGAGCAAAATATGGGCAATTAAAGAAATAATTTGTGGGGCGCAATAAAAGTGACATGGAAAGGCACACAAACATGTTAACTTGGGTCAAATAATGTGAAAAAAAACTGCCCGTAAAACATGGTCATATAATTGGATCATAATTATAATTATAGAATCTAATTTGGTCATTTTTTTTATTTTAGATCATAAAATCATAATATTCTAAGATTTGGATCCAGATTTTGCTAACCTTTACAATACAATTCATCAAAGTGATGTCAATATACAAAAAATAAAAACAAAAACAAAAAGATGCAGGTTCAAGATCATGAAGGAGCCAAAACTGTTGTGCGTTAAAAAATCATTTTTTTATTGTATTTCTTTAAGTCTATCATTTTTATTTTTCACAATCATTATAAGCATACATTAGAAATTATACTACCGGGTATATGGAGCTCATCCATATACCATTTAAAGAGAAAGAATTTTGAAATGTAAGTGATGATTCAAACTCTTACCAGCCATGCGATATATAAGTTTTCATGTCAATGAAGTAGAGTCTCATTGACAAGATTTTACTTTTCAAAGATTTGTCACTTTTGAGTTTTCAATGAAAGATTGAGTTTGACCCATTTTTTTCTTATATTAGTTGTTAAAAAATTATAAAAAAAAATACTGACTACAAGATTTTATTTATTATTTGCAACCAAATTCATACTTATGTTTCATTTCTAGAAATATATACACATTCAAACTCAAAGTTAAACAGTCAAAAAAGTCACATAAAGTATTATGGGTTAGTGGTAATAATTTAATAAATGTATTAGATGGTTAGTTTACAGTTTTTCGGTTGACTTCTTATTATTAGATGTGTGTTCTTATTAAGAGAAAATATTAGAAGATGATAATTTATATGTGGGTAAAAAGACACTTTTAGTACTAAAATTTTGTCTAATTATCTACATTTCAACTTTAAAACTTTTTATATTTTTAAATAAATCTTAAAATTTTGTAATTGTGTAATCCTTACTCAATAAGAAAATGAGCCAGATTCTATAAGATCAAACCTATGAGACATGAGGAATGATTGAAGGGAATAAAAGTTAGTCCTAAAACTTTTTTGTTCTCTACATGAGTTCTAATTAAGAATTTGTAACTGTGTAAATAATTACTCATGAAACTGTATAATTTTTTGTGCCAACTTATATTTTAAAATTATAATATAAATTGATCGGTAACCATTTTCAAGTAAATTCAAATTATGTAATAATTTTTTGTAATAAATTAATAATTTAAATTATTACTTTTTTCTATAAATTATTTTTTATAACGATCTTCCAGTAAATATAGGAATAAGTATTAACATCGCTTTTAAGACTAAAAGTGTCATTTTGTTTTTGCTTTGTATTTTGTCACTTAGCTTTTTAATTTAAGCTCATGGTTGGGGAGTGAAAACAACCGGCAATTAACATCACAAGCTGACTCGTGCATCCGAGAATAGTTTTTGGAAATTTGGCCCCGACGGTCTAATCTACAATTGGATCGATTACAACTCTCTAATTAATACCTTCTCCATCTCTCAAAGAAAATAATGAAATGACAGTCTGAGATTGACACCGACAAATCTGGCATAAAGGCCCAGGTCTGTTTGTATTAATCACATAGTGTCATCTAATTATTGCCCCTCTCAAATTAAGGTATACCCTCTAACTTTGCCCGCATATTAAGGTTTTTCTTTGTACCGTCTTCATGCCAAAAATGATAAATCATATTCTTTCTCAAAAAGTTGAATCATTTTTTTAATCAAATTTTTAATATTCAATTTTTCTTACTATTCTTATTGGAACTCTTACCATACAAAACCTAAAAAGTAATACTCCCTCCGTCCCAATTTACTTGAAATGTTTTTTTTTTTTTGCGATATCTCAAAAGATTGAAACGTTTCCTCTTTTGGAAAAGGTTTAAACCATTAAATTATCCTTTTACACAAAACCCAATAAAGACTCTTTTTTTAATCTCCACTCAATCTCTCACTGCACAAAACCTAAAAAAGAATTTTTTTAATCATTATTTAAACTTTCACTACATAAAAAATTAACACAAATTACATGTACATTAATCTCCGTACCAAGAGAAACGTTTCAACTAAATTGGGACGGAGGGAGTATTTTATGTTTTTAATCATCATCTATACTCTCACTACACAAAATATATTTCTCTTTAATTTTACTTTTAGGGCCAAAAAAAATATAACAACATAAATTATGCACACTTTAGTCTCCATAACCGGTCAAATGATTTAGTCAAATTGAGGTGAGAGGAATATTTGATGAATGTTTTTATTTTGAATTAAGTACCAATTTTATCACGAAAAGTATCAAAATGAATAAATTTGTTACCAATGTGTTAAGTGTACCAAATCTCATACCAAACTTTTCTTTGAGTATAAAATTACCACCAACATTACAAAATGGGCAAATTTACCACTCATCCGTTAAGTGAATGCATGTCAAATGAATGAGGAAAATAATAGTTTTGGTCATTGTCTTTTCATGTTTCTTCCAGTAGTGCCTTAACTTTGCCCATTTGATGATGATGCCATCATCTTCACCCTTGGTCCCCTTCCAATCTGCAATGGTGCGGTGCTCTTTGGCCATCATCGATCATGGAAGTTTTGCTACTCCTTTCCTTCCCAAATCTCTCGTAAGCAAAACCCTTCTACACAGCCCAGAATTCTAGATATCAATCCATCAGCAAAACACATCCAATTCCTCTTATTAGTAATGTTTAGCGAAGAAATCACATTCCTAGATGGGATCAATGTCTTCTCCAAAGATCCCCAGCATGCTACATGTAAGAGTGAAAAGTGAATTAGGTAGCAAAAGGTGAAAGAGCATTTAGAGGGTCTAGTGGTCTCTTTGCCTCCCCCATGCCTCGTTGCCATAAAGGACCATGATGGCGATAGTGGAAAATGAGCTAATGAAGGCACGCCACAACAACTATGATTACTCCAACTGTTACCTGCATGTTTATCTGAAGGGACGTGCATTTAATTCCGCCATATAAATGAACCTGTTCAAAATGAATCATATTTTGCAAAATGGATCTAAAAAATGTTGAGGCCTATTTCCAGTATTTCAAGGAGAGATGATGTTGATACCATATTGGACCTATTGGCTTAAGGCCATAGTGCTTGGGAGCAATCGGCGAGGCCGAACGCCTATGCACTTATAGGAGGTGCTTGGCCCTTTAGTCAATGAGTCATAGTTAGGGAGGGAATCCCCCGATATAGGACTTCCATTATGTGAGCGATTATGTACCAAATATCTCTCATTGTTATTAAAGAGAGTTATTGCCTATAAAAAAGACCCTACAAATTTACCACTATTTTTAATATTTTTAAGATGAGCTAACTTGAGTGCTGGAAGGATTCTTTTGAAGGACATTATCATTCAAGGTGGTTCAACTATCACGGGTAAATAAATTGTAAAAATAAAAATGTCTATATTAAATTAATATAACTTAAATGTAAACATATTAGATGCTAGTATTTGTTTTTGAGCTTGTCTAACGGCTTTGCAAATTGAATTTGACAATAACGACTTACGGCCGCATTGATCCAGAAGTTTGAATTACAAATTTGGCGGTACTGTCCAATGGCCGTTTAAATCTTAAGATTCCAGATATAGCGGTCATGCAGAGACATTTTCAAGTCTACCTCATCCATTATAATTTATAATAATTGCGAAAAAACAGCTTTTGTATGTATTTTTTTCTTTATTAATGAAGTAGTTCTCTTAAATTTTAAAGAGAGGATATAGGTTTTCCCACTTCCTAATTTTTACTTGTCTAATGGAAGCTAATGGTCTTAAAAGATTATAAAAATTATCCAACAATAGTTTTTAGTATTAGAGGTTGAAGAAGTCATCTCAACTATATCAATAAATTATTTCTACCTTTAACTAATCATTATTCTCGAATGAATTATTCATAACTTCGTTTGCAAGGAAAAAAACAACAAAAAAAGTCAATATGCATTTATAAATCTTATGACTTGTTCGCACCAATAAGATAATGACTTGACATGTCATAAAGAAAAAATTTGTACAGTACTTGTTCGCACCAATAAGATAATGACTTGACATGTCATAAAGAGAAAATTTGTGTAAGTGTGACTTCTTTGGTTGTTTTTCTCCATAAATTTAAGTCCAGCGTATTTGAAGGAATTATTGTACTAAACGGTTACACAAAGATTTGAAATTTTATTGGTAGGAAATAATTTGATGCAAAAATATTAATATATACACGACGTATTTTAGAATTAGCAACTAAATTGTATCACACAAAATTTGATTATAAATCTTCAAGAGTATATTAGCAATATTTTATTTGAACCACTAATATTGCCAAATACGACTCTTCTTTAGTTGTTGTTGTGTCATTGTGTGGGAGTGTTTATTACACTTATCTTTCAAACCTCAATTAAAATTTTAATTATTATTTGAGATTTTTAAATCCACATTTAACTAGCCACTATTTTTTCCCCTAAGCTGGTAGGAAAAAGAAAAAGAATAATGTCATGCTTCTTCAGAGAAAAAACGATAACTAATTATGAAAATGTTAGTATAGAGTTCAAATTATTGGAACACAGGAATCAGAGTGCCTTATATTTATGGAAAAAAAAATGTCTGGTAATTTAAGCAATTCATGATTTAACAAAAAAAAATTTAAGGGTAAATTTAAGTTTAATAAAACCTAAGGGTAAACTTAAGGTTATTGTAGGATTTAAAATTTTAAGGGGTAAATGTAATTTTAATAAAACTTTTTAGTGGTTAGTGTAATTAATCCAAAAAAGGAAAAAGTTAACCACAAAGAATCCGTGACAATTTTTTCAATTTTGACTTTGACCGCATTGTTTCGCCAATCACCAGTGCCTCACGGCTCACGGGATCTGCTAATCATTAATTAAATAAAATTTTGCAGGCGTTTGACACTTTGATTGCTTCCTCATTGGCGGGCAGTACCTCACTGGGGAAAGGCCCTTCCACCATCCCCTTTTTCTGCCGAAATTTTGAAGTATTTGTCTTTCGAAATTTTCGGTTCCCGTTGAAATCTGTGGATCATATAATATAAGAACATTTGTTGCTTTCGGTTCATCGCCACATGATTTCCTTTTTTCCTTTCCTTCCTTATTCCTCCCTGCTTATTAATATTAATTCTCTTTTTTTTTTTGGCCGGCACTTATTAATATTAACTTCGTTTCTAGGTGATTGATATAATTTTTTTCAAATTTTTATATTAAAAGCTTCTCAACATTCTCAGCAGCTAACTTTAATCTTCTTGGGTTTGAATTTAATTAATAAAAGAATTATAAAAAAGGAAATGGAAGAAAATGAGAGAGATGATTTTTTTCATCTAATTTGGAGGGGAAAAAAATGTATAAATAAAGGAAGAAAACGGAAAGATAATAACTCTCCATTCCCCTCTATTTTCTCATATTATAAAAATTTTCTTCTCTTTCCCCCCTGTTTCCCTCAATCCAAATTGAGTGGTGTTAAAACGTTGTTTCAAAACAGAGAGCAATTATTCGCCGTTTAAGTGGGTTGAGCTCTTTATGTATCTGCGCGCGTGTTATAAAGAAATGCCCTTAAAGATAGAAATTATGCACTAATTATTACTTCATCTATCTCAAAATTATTACAATATATTCTATTTTTTTGCAGTTTTAAATCTTTATAATATTTTCATATTTAATAAATTATTTTACCATATAACCTTTTGAAACTATCATTTTAATATTCACTTTTTCCAACTTTCTCAATTTATCAGCTAAAAATTAAGGTACAAGTGAAATTAACATAAAATTTTTTACTTTCTTAGCCCCATGCCTAACAAAATGGTTCAATAGATATTGTACAAAGAGAGTAATATAAAGCTAGTTGACATTTATATTTTAATGCGGCCTACAGAGTGAAGATGAACCAACGAACTCCGTGGTGAAATAAAACGGAAAACAACGGAAAAGAAGTATTATGCTCCACTGGTCTGAAGTTAATTTGATATATTTGAATTAGGCACAAATGTTAATTATGTCGTGAATTTTATAACTTTTATTTCAATTTTGCTCATCAAATATCAGTAACTAAATCACCCCTTTTCATCTTTAGTGACTTGAAAATTTTCCTAGTTTATTTTGGTTTGTGTGCCTAAAAAAAAAACTTATTGTGTTAGGATTTTGAGTATAAGAGAAAGGTGCCAATATGGTAAAAAGATAATATTTGAGGATTTTCAAAGAAGAGAGGTCCTAGAGTGGGGAGGAGTAGGGTGAAAATTAAAGTCTTTTCTAATACTCATATTTTGTAATTATGTACAAGAGGGGTGCTAGGAACAAGTGCTTTAACACTCTCCTGCCAGCAAACGCGAAAACAAACAAAACCACGTCAAAGTTTCATGGGAGTGAAAACCGGATACAGGTTAATACCCTTCGTGCTGGTGAGACCACTTGTTTCTTTGCCCTCATGCATTTTGTTTCTCTATTTTATGTTCGAATTTATAAATACTTCTACTCCTAATAATTAGCGACAAAAGATCCTAAGCTCACATTTATTTTGTTTCTTTGCAGTGGTGATAATTTTTTTCAAGAAGCGTTTACTGATGCACCAAAAGATCCTAAGCTCACATTAGTTAAAAGATATTTTATTTTTACACAATTTTCTATTTTTCTCTACACTTCCTTCTTTTTCTTACTTAAATTTAAGACTAACTGAGTAAACTTTTTCGCAAATGACATATAAATGTATTATCTACAGATATTAGGTAAGATAAGACAGGTGACGAAGAGAAACACTACTAAAAAAACCTGTTTTTCCAACTGCCTTATTTCCAACGGTGAAGCAGTTGGAAATTTCCAACTGCCAAAACCGTTGGAATTAAGAAAAAATATTTTCCAACTGCCCAGCAGTTGGAAATTGTGGAAATTTTATATATATATAACTTCCAACGGCTTGAACCGTTGGAAAATGGGCCAAGTAATAGGTAAATTAATGGATTTTCCATGCAATTTGGATTTATTTTAGTTCCAACGGCTTTAGCCGTTGGAAAATGAAGAAATTATGTATATATATTACTTCCAACGGCTTATGCCGTTGGAAAATGGGTAAATTAATGCATTTTTTTGCGAAATTTGGATTTATTATAGTTCCAACGGCTTTAGCCGTTGGAAAATGAAGAAATTATTTATATATATTACTTCCAACGGCTTATGCCGTTGGAAAATGTGTAAATTAATGGATTTTTTCAGGGAAATTTGGAAATTTGGCATTTATCATAGTTCCCAACGGCTTTAGCCGTTGGAAAATGGGCCAAGTAATAGGTATATTAATGGATTTTCCCTGCAATTTGGATTTATATTACTTCCAACGGCTAAAGCCGTTGGAAAATGGGTAAATTATGTATATATATTACTTACAACGGCTTATGCCGTTGGAAAATGGGTAAATTAATGCATTTTTTTTGCAAAATTTGGATTTATTATAGTTCCAACGGCTTATGCCGTTGGAAAATGTGTAAATTAATGGATTTTTTTCAGGGAAATTTGGATTTATCACAGTTCCAACAGCTTTAGCCGTTGGAAATTGAAGAAATTATATATATATGACTTCCAACGGCTTATGCTGTTGGAAAATGGGTAAATTAATAGATTTTCTGCAAAATTTGGATTTATTACAATTCCAACGGCTTTAGCCGTTGGAAAATAAAATGGTTTGTATTTCTTTCTTCCAACGGCTATAACAGTTGGAAAATTAAGTTATGCAATTTTTAGTTTGAAAGTTTTCCAACGGCTGAGACCGTTGGAAATAGAAAGGATTTTTTTTTTGTGCGTTTAATGAAACGATGCGTTTTAGTTTAGGATTTCCAACGGCCCTAGCCGTTGGAAAAAAGTTTTTAAATCTCCCCCCCTAGCGCGAGTCGTCTTCTCCAGCGAGCAAAAATTCGCGTCTCTCTCTCCTAGCTTCTCTCTTCATCACACAACACACACATTCACGTTTCTTCTTCCGATTACGCCCTAAAAAAGCTTCGTCTAGGTCAGTTGTACGTGGATCTGGTGTCATTTGGGGAGATCTGAAGGTTAGTTTCGTTTTATTTCCAGTTTCTTTGAATTTTGTTTTTTGATTTTTTGCCTCATTTCACTGTCTTGGTTGATAATGGATTGAAGATTTTGAGTTTTATTGCAGGATTGCAGTTATTTGCGGCCATTTGAAGGAAGCTAGAGCGTGATTTGAGGTCAGTTTGTTTATTTTATATTTTTTAAATTTTTTCCCCAATAAATACGCATAATCCGGATTATTACATGTTTATTTGGTTTGAAATATGTGCAATATTTATGATTTTGTGTTGTTGATGGTTGGATGTGAAGTTTTTAGGTTACCCATTACAATTGCAAATTTATGTGTATTTTCTTACAATTTTTTTTATTTTTTTGATGAATTATAAAATATGAAATTATTAGTTTTAAGTGAATTGTTTAGGTAGTATATTTATGTGTGAACTTAGTTAGTATAATTAAAATTAGTAAATTATTATTTATACGTAAATTGTTTAGGTACTAAAGTTATGTATGAAATTAGTTATTATATTTCAAAATAATTAATAATTTTGATTTTAATAAAGTGTTTAGGTAGTATAATTATCTCTCAAATTAGTTGGAATAATTTAAAATATTAAATAAATAGTTTAAAGTACATTGTTTAGGTAGTATATTTTACAATTTGAAATTAGTTTTTATGGGTTTGTTTAATTTAGGTAGTACTTTTATGTGTAAAAGTAGTTAGTATATTTACAAAAAAACTTTAATTACTAAGTAATTAAATATTTACAAATAGAAAATTCTTTGTTTTCTGTTAATGGTTTACGAAATATTTTTAAAAATATTTAAACAAATAGAAAATTCTTTGTGTTCTGTAAATGGTTTACGAAATATTTTTAAAAATATTTAAGTACTAAGTATTAGTATATTTCCAAGTAGAAAATAAAATTGTTTTCCGTAAATTGTTTACGTATTTTTTTTTAAAAATTGTTTAGTTAGTATATTTATGTCTCAAGTTAGTTAGTATATTTAAAAATAATAATTATTGGTGGGATGTAAATTATTTAGGTAGTATATTTATGTGTCGAACGTAGTTTGTATATTTAAGAACGGTGGGATGTAAATTATTTAGGTTGTATATTTATGTGTCAAAGTAGTTTGTATATTTAAGAACAAACAATAATTAGTTGGATGCTAACATTTTGTAATTAGTATATTTGTGTGTTAAATTATTTAGTATATTTCAAAAATAGCAACGGCTTTAGTTTGAAGTCAATTGTTTGGGTTATATATTTTCTTACCACGTACAATGGTTATTTTGGAATTTTGATTACAATGTTTTCATTATTGGCATTAATATAAATTGTACAAAATATATCTGGTGAAATAAATTGACCTTGAAAAATAATATATGTCAATATTAATAATATTACGAAGAATAAATATGGGATTATAAATGTAGTAGTAAAGTCATAGTAAGAATAATATTACGAATTAGGATTATTATTTCTGATCTAATTAATCAAATACGAGTAATATCAGGGGATACTGATAGTGGCGAACCAGAGAAATCAAATTCAGATGAACTTGGAAACTCAGAATAATGTAAACGTGCATATGTTATTGTATTATGTAATGTTCTCGTTTAGTAATTAACTTTTAATATATATGTAAAGAGCAATTGAAACTTCAACCTGGTGCCTACAATATGATTGAGCAAGTTTTATTTCAATGTTTGAATGTACGTTATGTAAACTTTTGTATGGGATTTCATAATAATGTAGATGCCACCTAAAGGAGATGCGACATATACACGTCGCCCAGGGAAAGGGCTATTTCAGCAAATGAAATAAGTTTTAGCAGAACCAATAGCTAGACATGATCGGCCAGGCCAATCGCACTCTCATCATTCGGATACACAGCCATCAACAGAACAAACACCTGTTCATCATCCTCACCCTCCTAGAGGTGGTATTCGCATTGGTCCTACACGTGGTAGTGGTAGTCGGTCTACCCCGACCCCTGTAGTGTCACCGGATGGTGGGAGTTCACATGGTCAGTCCGCGGTATCCCAAGCCCCGCTGTAGGCTCGTTTACGGATAGTACCTCACGGGAACACGTAAGTAATGCACCCGCTTGTACCAAATTAGTTTATTTAACATGTAGTATCTGAAGTCGCAGTAAGACTAATTTCATGAATTCTGTGAAACATCCACTTCATGTAGCTTCCTTCCATCACGAGCAACAAGGTTGGTCACTAGATGCTTCACCACACACTTCAGGGGACATCATGACTGGACGAGCGCGAGTCCAGCAGATATTCAGGCGTGGTGGCGCGTATTTGAGGTTAGATACTTGTTATAACTATTTCGCCTTTATCATCTATGTTGGAATCTATAGATCCGCTATATAGTTTTTATAAATAATAACGTGCAGGGATTATGTGAGTGGGATCCAGCCCACCATAATGAGGTCTACCGCGTCTGGCATATGTTGGCGGCTAGTCATTACCGACATACGCTGGGGGACATCCGCCGAGAAAAGAATCCAGAGAAACGGCGAGCAAGGGCATCTTTTATGACCGACGCGCAGTATGCAGAAATGGAAGCATGGTGGGTTACCGCGGAGTTTAACGAGCGATCGGCAAGGGGTAAGACGATGCGAGCTTCATCATCGGAGTCATCTAACTCCACAGGTGCATGCAGTGCTACATATGCAGGAGGTTCGGTTTCCATTACTGAACACCGAGAACGAATGGTAAAATAATCATAATCTTTTACACATAATTCAAGTAACTTTATTTGGAGAATCAATTAATGTGACTACGTTTCAAATGTAGCGTGATAAAGATCCGGAGAAGAGGGACCCAGGATTGTTCAAGGTGATGCAGCAAACTCATAAGAAAAAAGAGCAGGGATTATGTTAACAGGCGGACTGAAGAAGTTGCGGTAAGTAATTGTTACATAATGCTTAAGTATAATTTCTGATCTTGTTACTAATAAATTTTCTGTACTTTTATATGCAGGCAATAGTAGCTGCTGAGATCGAGGAAGCAACGCAGCAAACGGATGATTCAGGTGGCGCACCTGACATAGATGAGGTTGCGATCATAAGTGCCGCTGCTGGGGGTAGGAAGAAAGGGCGTGTATTTGGCCTTGGATCAGAACAACATGTCGTGCCTGGACGACGGCGACCAGGGCTTACTCATCCAGCACATGTTGATGTGATGCAGACTCCGGAGTTCGCTGAACAAGTACAGCGAGTCGTAGCGGAGCAAACTGCACAGCAAGCATCACATTATGAGCGGAAGCTACAACGTCTGAAGAGGAGACAACGAGCTGAGATGGAGTACATATGCAATTCAATTGGCATTCTCCCGCCCGCACCACCTGCAGATGATGATGATGACTCGGGATCGGATGACGCATAGATCAGGTATATCATGCTACTAGATGTATTTATTAACAAACATTCACTTAGTTGGATTATGAAAGCATGTAATTTAAACTCTACTGGAGCTCATGTGGATTTAGTAGTAAATTTCCAACTTGACTTAGTCATTTTAATTCTGTATGTTTGTTTTAACAAACATTCACTTAGTAATTTTAATTTAACAAACATTCACTTAGTAATTTTAATTTATGAAATTTTGTGAGTTTTAAAAATTGACTACAAACGATATCAGTATCGGCAGCATACGAGGTTAACGTTTAAACAAAACATTCGATTGGAAATGGACAGTATAGAGATAAATAATATAAATGAAAAAATAATTCGCAGCTAAAAATAAAATATGGAAAATTTTCCAACTGCCTGGGCAATTGGAAATGTTTCCAATGACTTAAAAAATTTCTAACTGCCTCATTTCCAACTGGCTATTGTATTTTCCAACTGCCTTCATTTCCAACTGCCCTGGGAAATTTCCCAACTGCTAAGGCAGTTGGAAAACCAAAAAATAAAAAAATTAATAAAGCCGTTGGAAAATTCTCCAACTGCTTAATTTCCAACGGCTGACAGTTGGAAGTTCCAACTGCTCGCTTCTGAGCAGTTGGAAAATTAACTTCCAACGAATGATTTTCCAACGAACTATTTTCCAACTGCCTGCCGTTGGAAACAGTCCATTTCCAACGGCTGGCAGTTGGAAAATCTAATTTTTTTAGTAGTGAAAGAATAATATTTTTCAAAGGTAGAAAATTAATTAATGTATTAAAAACTAATGTAAAAGCTTGTATAAAGTAATACTTCCTCCCTTCTAAATTGTATGTACTTTCTAGTTTAAAATATTTAAAAATAATGACTCATTTTCTTGAAGAATTAATGATCTTCTTACTCAATTTCTTACATTATCTTCAAAAAAATGTTTGATATTTGACATATACTAAATGCATTTTTTGAGGATAATTAAGTTTAAAAACGTGTCAAACACTCAAAGTTATTTAAAATTTCATGAAGAACCAAATCTGTAATAGGAAATGATTGGATACAAAAAAAAAAAAAGTAAACAAGCCACGCTTATTTTCATTTATCAATCAAATTGTATCACATAAAATTTCATAAGACTTTAAAATCAACTTTAGTACATGAAAAGTTAATCAAAGGTAAAAAGAAAACAATATTAAAATAACACGTGCTAATTCTCTCATGAACCTTTAAGCTCTGTGTGTGTAGTATAGAGGCTTTTGAGTTTTTTCCAAAGAAAAAAATTGTTAATTTTGGAACTTATTAAGTTTGAGTCTAGCTTTCTCTAAATTAGTTATTGTTACCTTTTAATATAATAGAAAAATTGATGGATTTTATCAAATATTTCTACATAAATTAGTACATTTATGTGAACTTACAATAAGATTTATGAAGTCAATCTTAAATTCAAAATGTAAGATAGGAAGAAAGTGCACAGAAAGATTATAGACCGGGTAAAAGTAAAATATTTTTAACTGATGTAAGTGGAGTTTTACTTCTTACCTTTTTTCAGTTCAATAAATTATTGTTTGAAAAAAAAATTACAATGGCTAGTATTTATAAATTAGAACATAAAAAAGATAAGTTATAAAATGAAGTAAAAGAAAGACATGTGGTCTCTCATTAAAAAAAAAAAAAGAGAGAGAGAGAAAAAAAGAGAAGAAGAAGACGTGGTATGGGGCCAAGGATATGGCCAGTATCCGGTAATTGCTCACACAGAACAATGATATGGTTTTGTCTTTTTCCGCATCTGTTGATAAGCGAGTGCTTAAGCGTTTGGTCTTAGCACTCCTCTTATGTACAATGACAATATATTGGAATTGTCAATTATGTGAGGGCAACATTTTGTAATTCTTTATCAAAATTGTATGAGTCAATTATGATTCCAGTGATATATATGGTTGGAAGATATACCTTGAAGATCAAAGATGTGAAACCACTATACTTTAGAGCATGATCGAATGAGGAAATTCTATGAAAAATATGAATATGATAATATGTTTATGGTGGATTGAGGAAGAATTTGTAGAAGAGGAAAGAACAAATCAAGAGGAAGATCAAGTTCAAAACTAGCAAAAGACTGGAGCAATATGGAATGTTAGTATTTTCATGAGTTGGAACACGTTAAAGTTTATTGCTAGAAATTGGAAGAGAACATAAAAGAAAATTTGAAGACAAAAGAGAAAAACAAAGAGTAAAAAGAGGCAAAAATATGAATGTCATGTGAACATGGAGGATGACAAAATTATGATGAAATGGTAACTTTGATGGTGCAAGAGGGTGAGAATAAATATTTGAGAGAAGTATGAGTATTTGATTCAACTTGTTTGGAGCATGTTTGCATAAAGATTGAGTGGTTTTATAAAATTTGAGGCATGTGATAGATCAATTTATCAAGAAGAGACAATTAAAGGCATTGGTAATGTGAAAATCCAATTGCACAGTAGAAGTATCAATAAACTTGGTGATATGATGTATGTTCCAAAATTTAAGGGAAAGTTAATTTCATTTGGTAGATTGAGTTTTGAATTTTCTACTTGAGGTGGAGGTTTGTCACTACTTAAAAAATCTATTTTTTCAATGGCTAAATTTCTAGCGGCTAAGCTATGAGAAGTTTTTAATGTGAAGAGCTGTTGGAAATAGCATAGACCATTTTCAAATGGCATTCATGTTGAAAATTTTGAAGACAACAAACCATTGGAAACTTTCTAACGTAAAGGCCGTTGGAAAATTTCCAATGCGAAAGTTGTTGTTTCCAATGCGAAGGTTAAGTTTTCCAACACAAATGCCGTTGGAAACCAATAAATTTTACAATTTTAAAAAGTAAAGTAGTATATTGAAAATATAATAATAATAATAATAATAATAATAATAAATAATAATAATATATTTGTGTGTGCGTGTACAAATATTTGTGTGCGTACATATTATCATATATATGATATATAAATTAAAAATATCATATAATAAAAAAATAATTTCAATTAATTTTTTATAAATTGAAAATATTTTATGAGAAAATTAATAATTAATTTTAAGTATTTTTAAGGTCTTACCATTGAAAGCAAACATATCATAAATATGATGTATAATGATATTTTTTAATGTATATATATAATGATATATAATGGTATTTAGGCCTCCTCTGTCTTGGTTGCATAAATAATAATATATACATGCATATACTGTATATATTTATATATCTATATATCATAAATTTATAATCATATAATAATAATAATAATAATAATAATAATAATATATCATGTTATATATCATGTTTATATACTATATACATAACAAAATGCCCATTGGGCTAGCCCATATAAAAAGCCAAAACCTAACCTAACCCTAACTTATTACCTTATATCCAGTCACGGCCGCCTTCTTCTTCTCCTTCTCATAGGCGCCCTTCATCTCTCGTCTCTCATCTCTCACACTCTCGCCGTCTAGCATTTTACCTCACTGTCCGCACGTCCATCCTCTTCCCCACCTGTCCGTCCTCAGCCTCATAGGCTTCGCTCATCACCTTAGTAAGGGATCCGTGATTCCTCGCCATTTCGTCATTTCACCTCCTCGGCCTCGTGATGCATCACCGTCATTCGCTGTTTCATATCCATCACCTTGCGATTTCATCCTCCATCCTTCGCGACTTGCCACTCACCACCTCGATCAATATCCTCGGCCCCATCGGTCCACCTTCATTTCCTAGTTTCCTTGATACGATCGTGAATTGTGCAAATATGATTTTTGTATAGTTCCTTTGATGTGATTTTTCTGAGTTTGTAATTTTTGTAGATCTGATTTTTGTTGTGCCCAAACTGATACTTTTTGATGTGCTCAATTGTTGATTGTTGATCTAATTTCAATTTTTTGAATTTTGTGTTTGATTTTTGAATTTTTAGTAAATATAATTTTTAGTGATTTTTTTAATTTTTAATAAACTCCAGTTAATTTTAGTAAAAGATAAATTATAATTTTTTAAATTATTTTTTAGTAATATAATTTTTTTGTAATAATATAATGTTAGTAAATATAATTTTTGGTGAATATAAAATATAAAATATTTTTTTAAATTATATATATAATCTGCTTGAGCCATTGATATATTTCTAGCAAAGGCCATTGGATACCATTCAGCCATTAGAAATAATTTAATGTGATTAAGTCATTGAAAATTTTTAATAGCGCATTTTCCAACTGTTAGCCGTTGGAAATTTCTAACAGCCAACCCTTAAGCTGTTGGAATTTTTTTTCTGACGCATAATTTACCAACACGCTGTCTTTCAATGGTCTCACATTGGAAAATTCAATTTTTCAATGCGAGGTAGTTGGAAAATGCCATTGAAAAAAGGCATTTTTTTAGTAGTGTGCATATTAAAAAAAATATTGATTTGTGATAAAAAAGTGAAGAACTCAAAAAATTTGTATGAGTTGATTAGTAGTGCAGTTGTAAAAGGAAAGCCAAAAAACGTTTGCTTGAATGGGAAAGTCACTACATATAAGAATATGAGTTTCGTTGATTTAGTACAGCTATAGAAGTAGAGATAATCTGAGAAATGTGGAAATTGTTAGTTATGTGACTCAAATCATCAATAGACAAAAGTTGAAGAACCAAAGTTGGTATTTTTCAGTTTTGAAAATCAAAATAAAATCGGATTCATATATTTAAGTCATTTGGTGAAAGGGAATATTTTATTATTGCTTCATTCTTGTGCTCAAGAAATGTGTCCGTTTTGGTCTTGTTTTTTTTTTTAAATGCTTACATATATGTGGCTTATGTTTAGGTTTTGTTGTAGTTTTGGTGTGTTATGTGCGACATGAGAAAGAGTAGAGATTGGGACTTGAGAGAATTAGTATTTGTAATTGTATTTTGAGTTTTTTTATCGTAAAAAAGTTGTGGAATCGTTATAGTTGAGAGAAATTTTTTTTTTCTTGTTCTTTTGTTTGTTGTTTTTCATGCTTCAGCTCAATGGTATTGATTTTTAGTACTTAAAATTTAGTATAAAGTATATTTGGGCTCCCTAAAATTGGTCAAAATATTTTTATAGGAACTACAACTTAAGAAACACCCATCTTCGACTTGTCCTTTTAAGAAAAAAATAAAAAAAGGCTAAGTCTGTCCTAGTGATAGAAATGCGAGTCCTTTCAGGATAAATAACATGAGAGTTTTAGTAAGAGTGTGCATATACATGCAGTGTTAACAAGGCTTGAAGGGAGTGCAAGATACGTTGCTTAGTGACTGATGAGTAAGCAGAAAACCTGTGAAGCTATTATGTCTTTTTTCTGTGTTGCTCTGGTTTTTCCCTTCCACTAGTGTTCGAACTTTGAATATTTCTGTTTGCCAAGAAATCAATGACAGGTGGTATTGTTTTGTAGGGAACTAAAACTTTACAGCTTCATAGTCAAATTAAGGTTCCAAGCTAGTCATTCGTGTACAAAGACATAAAGAAATTGCATAGAAGGACCCCGAGGTGTGTTCCCAGATTAGAGATCTCCACCATTTGGTTTGGAACCCTCGGTAGTTTGACTATCATAGCTATGCTTAAAGGTTTTGTTTTTTTGCCAATTTCTGTAAATTGCTTTCAAGTTTCAATTTGTTGTCTAAATATGTGTTATGTATAAGTATTGTGCTTCTAATTATTGTTATCACCCTCATGGTAGCAACAATCGGTCCATGCAATTGCTGGGTAGTCGGTTGGCCTTGGGCTGGACTGCCAACCAATGAGTAAGAAGGAAGAACCCATATCATCCTGCATCTGTAGCTTGAACAGGATTGGTACAGATGAAAAAGTCCCTACTAGATGAGACCATCTCCCCAACTGATCATCCAATCTCCTTTGTTTCAATCAATACATGTCCTATACTTTATACTTTGACGAGGGTAGGCTAGTGAAAGAAAAACAAAATGAATGCTGCAGCGAACTGTGAGCTTTTAGCTTAGTTTTGAAAAGAACTGAGTAGTACGTAGTATTAGTTATTGTCACCAAACACTTGTAAAGCGGAGTGATAAGGAGATCCTCCTTTAAACAAGGTATTAGATTCGAGCTTTGTGAATGGAGAAACAGGTTTTAGGAGAATTTCCCTAAATGAGTCCGATCTAACTTGACTGTGAAGTAGTTGGACTTCAATATGACTAAAGGTTACTAGGGTAAGGGTGCCTCCGACATAAAACAAAACCATTATTTGTTGTCATTTAACCCGGGCGGTTTTGTCAAGGCGAGTTCATGTGCTATTACATTTGGGCCAAATGTTAGATTGTATTCATGTGCTATTACAATTGGGCACAAGACTAAAAGATTATATTTGGGCCCAAGAAAAAAGTGATGCAAAAAAATGCAATTCCATAGCCGGGATTTGAACCCGGATTGTATAATGGTTACAATTACCAAAGTGCTACTGTGGATCTTTGTGTGATAGGAGCGGCCAAATATTATATAAGTAGTTCATGAATACTTGGAAAGAATAATTCTAACCACCTTATAGTTCATGTTGTAACTATTTCAATGGAAATTGGCATTCCCCATCATCTAGAGGACCAAGTTGAACATTATCTCAACAATTAGGCATCTAGTTCCAAATGCTTCTTCCTTCTCCTCGGATGACCAATTTGTTCCACTTCAAACTTTGAGGACTAAATCCATGTTAATGGACAACCTCGTTGGTCTGCAAAAGGTCTAAAGGCATTTTTAGCCCACTTAAGCATTCAGTGGCTGATTTGTCATGAGATGAAGTTTAAGGGGATAATTGTCCTTATCAACAGAGTTTGATGGCTACTGGTGTAGTTTGGCCTAGAAGAAAGGCAGGGTGCCAGTGAGTTCCCCTTCCCAGTCCCTTAGCAGCTGAGTGAACGAAACTGCAGAGATTCGCGACAATGAGGCGGTGGTTCGATCCGTGGCCGGTGTTCTTCAAGCGAGAATGGAACCGTAACTGGCCCTTCCTTGTTGGGTTCGCTATCACGGGAACCATCATCACCAAGTTCTCTCTCGGCCTAACCGGTACTCCCTGTCATCTTTTCCCGACCCGATTTGGTTTCTAGGGTTTTGGTTGGGTAGTTGTTTGGTTTCTGATTATCTGGGTTTCCTAACTGTATGCAGAGGAAGATGCGAAGAATTCTCCCTTTGTTCAGAGGCACAAGAGGTAGATTCCATCTAACGATTTCTATCGGCTTTTGCTGCTGTTTAGTTTTAAATTTTAGGTTTTGTTGCATAATTGAAATGGGATTTTGATGCTGGTTGTTTGTTCTGTTTGGTGGCAGTTTTTTCTTTTTAGTGATCGTCATAATATCATTTTTAGATCCAAATGCGTGCTAGGAGTGTTGGTGGTTGCAGTAGTTGCAGATGGGATTGTTATTAGCTGCAGCTTTGTTTCTACCGTGCATTTTTACTGGGCATAATCTGGAAATTTGCATTGTCAACAATGAAAAGGTGAAATTGGAAGGTAGTTGAGGATAGAATTATTGAATTTCATCTTGGATAATTTGGGGACATGCCGAATAGATTTGCTAGTGTGTAAAACTGACTAGATGTACATGAAAAGAGAAGATAGTAAATGGTAAACCTAAGATTGGTCACTGAACCCAAGGTTACTCACTTACTTGATAGCAATATCAGAAGGAAGGAATTTGCTAGTTTAGAGCTTGTGGGGAAACTTTCACCTAAGTGACATGGAAGATTAGGATCCATACAGCTGAGTTTCAGTTGATTGATTAATGCGTGCTGGTTATCCTGCTTACATGGTCCTTGCGGACATTCTTGTTCTTTTACAGCGTGGATTTGATGCAAGTGATGCCCAATTCCTTTGCAGTGATTTGTGGTATTATTATATCGATGTGCTAGCTATGCATCTTTGTTGTTCTTGCATAAGTTATTTGGTGCGCTCATTCATTCCCAATTGCTATTGCTTGCATGTTCAAAGTGGTCCTTTCACGCTTCAATGCGTTGGGTATGTTACGTTGTTTCTTTCTTGTCCATTTGAAAACATGGTTTACCACAAGCAAATTGCCATTCCTACTAGCACTGGCAGTTGCTTCTTTTTTTTTTTTTTTGCTACATGTCCCACTTTATTCTAATGGAATTTGATGGTATTGTATTATGCATACTTGCATGTATTCCAATAACTACAACCACGAATATTGGTCATATAGTTGCTGGGGCAGGACCGGCAGGTAGTTATTGCTTTTGTCTATCATGCTGCATCATTTGATTTATGAGGAAGGAGGATTGATAGTGGTCCAATAGTACCATCAAAAGTAGTCTAGTAAGCTTTTTCTTTAGGCATTATGATAGATTAAACAGGGCATATAAAGCGCAAAACTTCATCTCCTTAGAAGAGTGGAAATTATTACTTGTAGTTGATGGCGCACTTTGCTTCTTATCTAGATAATTCCTGTCTTTGTTTTCCTCTGCTCCATTCACGTTTTGCTGGGAACGTGTATTCGACTAATGACTAGTTGGAACATACCAGCTTATGTTATACATATATCTAAACAATCTTTATCTGACTTTGCTTCCAAACTTATCCAGCTGATAGGACAATGTTCCAAGAATCATGCACCTAATTGCATTCATCATCCAAGGCATTCTGCTGGATCAGCTTCCCAGGTTCTGTAATAAGTGAATAGAGTTGGTTTTAGAGACTCTGAAATGTCGTTTTCGTAATATTAGAATTTTGAATAATATCAACACCTTTCGTTTATTTTTAGACTCCTAAACTAAAATCGAAATTGCCTGTCAGTTATTTGTTGAGTTTATACGTTCACATGTTCATATAATGAATGTTTCCCCAGCTAAAGGAACATGTAGCTGCTTCATTACCAACATTCCATTTCAAAATCTAACATAGATAAAGTAAGAACATTTTCTTTGTAAATATATTTGAAGCACACTTTCAACAATGCGGGGCATGTAATTTACATGCAATTTCACGTAAGTTAATATGAGAAGAAGGATTCTCCCACTGCATAAGTTCCCTTACTCCGTCTTCAATCTTCATACTTTCTACTAGCAAACTTGCCAAACAATAACCAAGGGCACCCAAGCTCAAAACCATCTGGCTCTTCACCTCAACCTCACATTGCTCCATTCCATCCACTACTTCTCTGGAGTGCTCAAGAAATGAATCCAATTCCAACGCTCTTCTCCTCTCATCCCCATTTGATCCCAAAACCCTAAAGATGGCCGGGTTCTTTGATTTTCCCGCCTCGACATCACAAGCAAGGACATTATTTTTCTCAATTTCATTCTCAAGAACCGTGATTGATTTCACCATGGAAATCTCCTCAAGGCATTTCATCAAACCCACAAGCAACTCAGTGAAAACATTGAGGTCTTCATCAATCTTATTCCAAATCTCTTTTGAAACAGGTGATTCTTTGTCATCACATAATAGTCCAATTGCTTGCGCACCAAAATCCAATAGATCCACCATCTTTGACAATGACCCAAAAAGCTTATTGAAGCAAGAACCATTGCAAGGCAAGAACCAGAAATTGGGTTCCACCTCAGCTTCCTCTATCAACTTCCCCATTTCACACATTTCAGCTCTCAGATTCTTCAGATTCTCTGCAAAGTTATCGTCTTTTCCACATCTAAAACTCAGCAATCCAGCGCAATTGCTTAACATTTCAAGACTTGTACTAACCTTAGCCCTAGCCAATGTACAAGCTCTTGCGGGTTGAAACACAAGCTCCACCATAATCCAGCATGCAAACCCAATATAAGCCTCTACGATTCTTGCTATAGCGAACTCGCTTGGCGGCCCGAAATTCTTCCTCCCCAGAATCAGAACCGCCCCTACGACGGCAGCCATCCCGCCGGCGTTCCCGTACATCCGGCTCCGGCGAAGAAAGCTACAGAAAATGAACCAAGGAATTAGCAAGAGAAACCTTATCGGCAAGACTCTTTCAAACAGAAAACTCCCCAGAACTCCATAAACCGTCCCCAAGACTGTCCCTTGAGCTTTCAAGTTTGAGACTTTGTACGTCGGCTCTCTTGGCTCGCCGAGACTGATTGCCAGCGGAAGCGCCGACCAATAGCCTTTCGTCTTGCTGTAGATGGAACCTAACAGAACCGCTAGGAACAGAGAGAGTGAGGTTTTGAAAGAGTGAATCACTCTTTTCTTCTTTAACATTGTCTTAATCGATGAAGAGAAGCTAAATCTATCCTTCTTCGAAGATGGGTTGGTTTGGGTCGATGGATTCTTCTCGAAATTCTGAGGCAATGATTTAGTGTGAAGGGTTTTGAGGCAGAACATGAAGAACAGGGGAGCTAAATCTTTGTCGGAAGTTGGGATTTGTTGGAGGGTATGGAGGAATTTGACAATGTTTTCGGCTTTTGATTCAGGGACTGTCATAGAATCGGCTTGTTTGGTTGTGCTTAAAGTGATGTGCTGTTCCAGATTAAGCAATCCTTGTTTGAGATTTGTGTCCAGAATTGTGATTGGGAAGGAAGGCGAGATGGTTTCTAAGGCCATTTCCATTGCTCTTAGGATCGTCTCTGTTTCTTGCAGTTTGTGTGCTGGGTTGTAGTCCATTGGTCGGCTCATGAGTCTGAATGGCGGTCTCTCCCATTTCATGCTGCCCTGTGTTTTTACAAGAGGAAAAGATTAGCACAAATTAGTTATCTTAAGTAAAATACTCTAATATTTTCTTCTGGGTATTCAAAATCAGCTATCACATGTTTTGGGAGTTGGGAGAAGCAGTTACATCATAGGGAAGAAGAATGCCCGCTTGTTTGGACCTCGAAAGGCAACTAAACTAGCACCAGATGATATTGTGTGATATTGGGGTAGGGGAAGGGATTGAATCTGGGACTCCAGATTTATGTCCCTAGCACTTTGCCACTTAGAGTAGAAGCGCAAGACCAAATTCTAACATGACTGAGGCTAATGCGCCATTTTAAAAAAAAAATAAATGATTGAGACATAATGAATCACTAGTTTATTTTAGGTAACTTGGTTGAATCATGCTCTCTCTGTTGATGCAACACATTCTACTTTGGACCATCTTAAAATTTTGTCACAATTCTAGATTTAGTAAATGATTTTATTACCCTTAAAATTATCATTTCAATATCTGTTTGTTTTTTTATTTTTTTGATTTACGTGTAAAAAATGAAAGGTAAAAATTGAAATAACACACAAACTCTTTTCTCTTTATCAATCTTAATGTCAAACTCTAACATTTCATATAAAAATGGGACAGAGAGAGTTTTTATTTGGATTTTGATAGCAAATCATGTATTAATTGATTGATTTTTTTTTTATAATTCTTGTACTTGCTACTGATACATAAAAAAAAATGATTATAAGATGATTGTTGTTGTGTCACACTTACATAAATAAGGGAAAGGTTAACAAAATTCACTTATTCTTATGTTTAGTGCAATCATACTGTTAACACATAAAATTTTGATACAACATTAATACATACCTGGTAGAGTTTAATGGTTTGGAGAAGTTTTCTTCCAGTGATCCCCAATAACCTAGCTTGAGAAATGGAGGTGGCTGCGGATGAATTGTCTTGTGCACGTAGTGCCTCTACAAACAGCCCTAATCTTTTTGAAACATTTTCACCAAAGGCTTTGCAGTTTTGCCTGACCTGAAATACATATATTTACAAGTAAAATTCATACCAACAAAATATTGAGTTTGGTTTTGGATCTCGACTAGTCTAGATTTAACTTGTTTTATGGTCATATTATCGGTGAAATTGGTCCTATATCTTGTATTTTATCTATAAAATAGTAGTGTATTGCTCACTCGGCCCTAAATAGTGATCATTTTTTGTTTTATTTTTTTTCGTTTTCTCAACATTCCTTCTACTTCAATTGGCTCACTCCTCCAATTGTTGTTGGGGTGTACCTTTTAGGTCAAATGCATAAATAGCCCCTAAGCTTTAGATGCTCGGACACTGACTTTATCTTTCAACTTGGATGTGAAGGACACACTTAGCTCACTCAACTCATCTATTTATGTAAGGCTTGGATAGGAAACTTGGTTCTTGAATCTTGAGTTTATTGATCGTTTGTTTTGCGATTACAAACATCACTATAGTGTGCTTAACTTCTATGAATAGTTGGGGGGTTTATGTGTGTCTAATTAAAGTTTGAGGGGCAATGTGTCCGAGTAATACAAGTTTAGAGGCTATTTCTGTACTTGACCTTCCAATTTACTAGTACTTTATAATAATAATGTGGAAAAGGGAAAATTTGGTAAGGGGCAAGCTTCTGGCTCTTGGGATATCGCAGGAGCAAAAGGACTTGCCCAAGTAGGTTAGAGAATCTCATATTATATGAGTACAAAATTTTGTGCCTAGATACGTATATTTTACTTTAGGGGTGATCAACCACTGAACATTTGTTACATTTCAGTGAATGAATTCTTTTATAAGTTCTCAACTGATGTGATGACGAACGCGGGCTGGTCACTCAGCCAGCACAAGTTTTCAGATTCATTGTTGTGTACATAGAAAAGACCTAAAGCGTCCCAAAAGTGGAAATAAGGAGCAAAAGTGAGAATGGGAAAGTATTATTTTTTAAAATTTAAATAATTAAAAGTGTGTGAAAAATAAAAATAGGAGTGAGAGCTGTGACAAAAAATAAAAAAATTATGTCACCTAAAAAGGAACTCATTTGAAGGGTGTAACTACTTCAGCATCCAGACATATGGGATTAACACTGTCGTTTACTAGCAAGGGTTTTATAAAATAGTTCCTTTTATCTTAAGTGAAAAATTGAACAGTTCTTTTATGATTGTTTTGCCAGTAAATTAACTAGTGAATCTTAGGCCTTGTTTAGTTGTAGAGAATATTTTAATTTTTTCAGAAAATTTTTTAAAAATTAGAAAATGAAAATAAAACATGTTTAGTTAAATATTTTTTGTTTTTAGTTTTCTTAGATAATCATTTTCCGAGTTAGTAAGAGTTAGAAAATTTGGATTTAGTGGTTTTCTGTTTTTCTGAAAACAAAAAACGCATCGGGGCGAGGGGCAGCTCTCTTTGGATTGCGTCACGAGTCACGAGCCCTTCAACTTCGAGTAGCGTTGTCAACTTTCTCCTTTTCGACATCGTGCTTGTAAATCAACATCTATCGACAGCCACTGCACCTCTGCGTCGCTCTCAATTTCATCACACCTCTTATTAATAGCCACTACATTTTGCCTCAATTGGATCTGCATCTCAATCCGCGACGGTGGCAACATGCCAGACGGTGCCTGTTGTGGTGAGGAATCGGTGCCAAGTTCTGGTGCCAGGGCAAATGATGTGAGTTGTGTCAGCCAAGAAAAAGAGCGAAGAGAGTGGATTTAGGGAATGACAAAGACGGTGGCACAGATGTAAGTGATTGAAAAGTTAGGAGCCTAAGCGCAGAGAACAAAAAGCTGGGAGCAGGCTTTGGCATTTTTGCATTTTCACCTTTGAAGCTGAGAGAATTGGGAAGATCTGCATCTTTAGTCCATAAACTTTCTTTCAATTTTCAACTAAGGCACATAATTTTTTTTAATGAGTGTATTTATATGTAATTATCGTTATTTGTTTTGAAACAATTAAACATGTTTTCTAAAAAATACTTTTAAAAATTGTACATAGAAAATGAAAACAGATATCAGAAAATGAAAATGAAAATTATTTTCTACAACTAAACGCCACCTTAGTTTTTTTTTAGTGATTATATGATATGAATTGTGAAGTAAAATTAAAAAGAAAAAAAGCTCGTCTCTCTCTCCCATTCAGAAAGTAAAACTCGTAATTTTAAAAGTACCTCTATAAATTTGTTGTTATTTGTGTTAGTTAATTTGTTTATGAATTTATTTCAGATTTGTGTTGATTATTGTGTTATTTATGTTGATATATACTTTATTAGAACTTAGGTTTTATTTGTGCTGTAACACTAATTGTGTTACATCATTATTATGACACTTGAACTTTATCTTAAATTTCTAATATAACTGATCTTCTATATAAATTATATTATTTACTGCAATATGATCTCATGATTTATGATTCGAGTTTATGATTCCAGTCTTGTATGATATAGATGATTTGGATAGGATCTCAATCTCAACAACATTAAAGAAAAGATGCTTAACATTTGAATGAGTGAACAATTGATAATTTTATTTGTTTATTTCTCACCAAGCAATTATTAGAAAATTTAAACTAAAAAAATGATACAGCATAACTTATTGTAATATTTGAAAAGTAAAACAGTGTCTAAGCTTTTAAAATGAAAGGTGTCAATGTTTTTTTCAAAATTAACTAAAACTATAATAAAGTGAATTAATAAATATGAATATTTTATCTTCAGTCATATTTATAAAGCTGTTCCAGAATCCAACCTACTGTCACGTCAGTTTTCGGGCAACCTTAATATATTTTTAATTCTACTCAAATTTTATTGGATATTCTGAAATCCAAAATTATGACCAATATTCTTGCAGAAAATTTTAGAGTTATAGATTTTTATTGGCTACTTTGGTGTAGTGAAGCCGTACCGTTTGTTTATAAAAGTTTTTTTTGTTAAACTTAGAGTCTAAGAGGTGAAAAACTAAGATGTTGCTATTCAAGATATTATCGGAGTCGAATTGGGGACATCTTATCTAAAGACATTTTCATACATAAACCTTAAATTAAACCCATAACCATTTATACAACTTACATCTCCTTGGCCCAGTGATTAAAGGCTTGAAGGGATAAAAGGGAGGTTTATGGTTCAACCCCTAACTACCGTACTTCCAATAACATACCTCATAAAAAATAGTTCAGTTGTCATTTTGGTACTGAAAAAGTTGATATGCATCTTTCCCTAACTATTATAATTGTATGTTTGTTCTTGTAAACGTATATGATACTTCTAAATACAAAAAAAAATAAAAATGTTTGTACCATTTACTTATTATGCATGAAAAAGAAAAATTGAAAAAACCTTGGGTACCCATTCATTAACGATACTTATTTTCTGTTTTGTTTCTTTGATATCTCATATCTTATGTGAAAGCTATTTGATTTGTTATATGTATGTGACTATAAAAGTCTGAGGTTTGAAAACAATGGCCTAGCGCTTGTCTTTTACTGAAAGATAGTTCACATGATGTGGAGGGGTAATTCATGGACCGATTTTGAACTTAGGTCTTAACAAAATGTGTTAGAGTCAACTTATTTTCACAGTAATATGGAGCATTTTTTGTGATTCTGTGCAATATAAAACTCAATCTTGTTCTTTGTGCCTTGTAGTCCATATCCATTAACTAACCTAATGAGTATATTAAACATTCAAGTGAAGGAGTTTGTAATACCTAAAATCCCACACACGTCAGATGTGAGAGGCCTAATCTATATAGAAGACTTCAAGTTTTAGAACATAGCCACCTTATGCTTATTCTTTTTTTCAAAGGGTGTGATGTGGTCGAATCTTTTATCCCACTTCACTTTTTTGAATTAAATTTTACTTAAGGCCCATATTTAATTATCATTAATTGCTTTTTAAACCCACTAATTAAAAAAAATAAGTTTTGCTAGGGTGAGTTAGTGGTGAGCCAAGGGTGCAAATTTTGATCTTTCGGTTGTAGGGCCTAAATTTATTCATGTTATTGTTTGCTACAAAAATTTACTTTGTAGCAATAACATACTCTATCCATCATGAACTAATTGAGCAATTGAATTTTTTTTTATTTAAATTTGACTTGAATTTATTTATATTACGCTTTATGAAAGAAAATAAAAATTAAATTTGAAAATAACAAACTTTTAGTTGCTATTTGTAAATATAATTTTTTCGGCTTCCCAAACTTATCCTATTTTTCATTGAATTCTTCTTTTTGTTGTTTTGATAGTATAGTTGTTTCCTTATTGTATCTTTTTGTTCGTTGACAAAATGATGGGGTTTAGAACTGCAATTGTTTGTACTTGTTTCCAGGTGTATTCTTATTATATTTTTCTATATATTAGTTGTTCCCTTGTTAATAACTGTTATTGCAATTCTCATTAATTCAATTATTCCTTTGAGGATTACTTTTTCCATCATTTATAATTTCTTCTTTTGATGCTTTTGATGCTTTCTTGAGAAAAAAAATGCATAATTGTGATTTTTAGATAATTATTTCATTTAATGTAATTATTAGTTTTATTTTAGAAATAGAAAAAATAAAGGAAAAAGCCCAAAGAAATATAGGGAAAGAAACGAAACAAAAAAAACTAAGGTAGAGCATTACACTAAAATTCAAACACAAAGCTACATACTGTTTGGATTTATTTGATTAGTGGCTATCTGAACACAACTTGGGAAGCATGGATTGAAATGTTTGCAATAAGCTAAAGAAGTTTTCTAGCCGTCTAGCAATTCCCTCTTCTTCAACTTATTCCCTTTTGCTGTCTCCACCATCAGTCTTTGCCATTTTCGGTCAAATGATCAAAATTTCAGTCTATATTTAGCTGGTTTTCTTTTAAACTTTTCTATTGGTTGACTGATATTATCCAATGGTATCTATTAGAATTCATGGTTGATTCAATCTATTTTAAATCTTGATATTCAAGAGTGATTCATGACTCTCATAATTTTTTATATTTAGTAAATTATTTTACCATATTAAATTTTAAACAACAATTTTAATATTTGTCTTTATATTTTTTAATTTAAGTATAAAAATAAAATATAAAAGTAACAATAGCATATACTACATTCATCCCATATTCTACCATTTCACTTTCTTGACTTAAATTTATTTATATATATTATTATTTGGTAAAAAAATTCTTAAAACATATATTTGAAGCTGTAGGTCTTCGTTTATCATTTATATATAAAAGTTGTTCATTTATGTAATAAGATGTTGAAGACAAAAAATTATAGATTAATTAATATAAATAGTAAATATTGCAAATAATTTAACAGGGAAGGATTATATTTTTAAAATTTTTGAAGAATCGAAGGAATGGATTGAAAATATAGACCAGGGCAGTCTTTTTACCTCACGACAGGCGAGCCTAGGGAACGGTAGCAACAGAGCCAAAAGGCAGGCGACGGCTCCAACGGCGGTACTTGCAGCGAGGTGGATGGGGTGCATGACGGCGTCAGTTTCTCCGCCGTTTATAAAAGCAAAAACATACACTAATATTATCTGTCCCAGTCCAATCTTCTTCCCGACCAAAGCCATCTCCGGCCACACCAAGACAAGCCCGCCGAGCCCCACCGCCAAGGCAGTGGTGCTACAAGTGAGGTGGCCAGGACGGATGAGCCACAGGCTGAGGATGGCGGGGCCAATGCTCAGCACGGTGGCATGCAGCGCCAGCCAGCAACCATGCAAGGCGTCGCCCAGCGTGCCGTCCGTGACGAGGATGATGGTCGACACGTAGGACCATGCTGGGAAAGGCGCGAGCTGGAGGAGGTCCGAGGGGCCATAGAGGGTGGCGCAGCCGATTATGACGGTGGCAAGGGAGGTTCGGAGGGCGGAACACAGTGAGGTTCGCCATAAAGGGTCGTCTAAGATTCGCATTTTCAATTGTTTGAGCACAAAAGGAAGACGACGTCGTTAAGGATGAGAAAATTGTGGTCGAGCGAGGATTGGCCCGATTGGGAATTGAGGGGGGGTTTTTGTAGCTTGCGACGGGAGTTGCTGGACACGTAGGAAAGGAGGATCCGTGGGTTTAATTATGGTGGACGACATTGATCACTAACTGAAATTATTAATAGTGACGGGCACTTATCACAGAGAAAGAAGAAACAAGAACAAAAAAATATATATATAAAAAAATAGAACTACTGGAAATCGTTAGAGGAATCGGTGATTTAGCATGACGTTGCTGATAAAAAAATTAGTTTTTCTAACTAGTAAATTACCAACACGTTAGACCGTTAGTTAAAAAAAAAAATTTACCAACGGTCAAATGTGTTGGTAAATTATTAACGGTTCAACGCATTAGTAAATTACATATTTTCCAATAGATAAATTACCAATGGCCAGACCGTTGATAAAAAAAATTACTCTTTTTGTCCCAGTTTACTTGAAACATTTTCTTTTTTGGGATGTCCCAAAAGGTTGAAACGTTTCCTCTTTTGGAAAAGTTTAAACAATTAAATAATCCTTTTACACAAAAGTCAATAAAAACTCTTTTTTTAATATCCACGTAATCTCTCACTGAACAAAATCCAAAAAAGAATTTTTTTTTAATCATTATTTAAACTTTTACTACATAAAAAATTAACACAAATTACATACACCTTAATCTCCATGTCCAGGGAAATGTTTCAACAAAACTGGGACGGAGGGAGTAATATTTACCAACAGTCAAACAGATTAATAATTTACCAATGGTTCAATGTGTTTATAAATTACCTATTTTCCAATGAGAAAATTACCACTGGGTAGACCATTAGTAGTTACCAATGCGTTAAACCATTGGTAACAGTTATATATCATAATTTTTTTTATCATATATATATATAATGTATCATATATAACGTATCATAATAATTATTATTTATATTATGATTTTAATATATATAGTGAGATTGAATCTCCCGTTTATATTATTATTATAATTATAAATATAATACATATTATTATTATTATTAAAAATATAATAATATATGTTTAAAATATATCATATATATTATAATGTATAATAATAATAACCATATATAAAACTATATATTTTTTAAAAGTATAGTTTTAAAAATTTTAGAAAGTACAGTAATATTTTTAAAACATTTTTACAAATAATAATAATAATAATAATAATAATAATAATAAGACTAATAATAATAATATAATGTATCATATATAAGAATATATACTTAAAATATATCATATATATACATTAAATATATGATACATACATACATTAAATAATGTATCATATGTACCATATTTTTTATATTTTTTATTATAAATAATAATAATAATATGTATATTTATATTTATATTTTTATATATATTCATATTCATATTGTCAATTATATCATATTATATCATACACACACACACACATATACATATGCATATATTATATTATTATTATTATTATTATTATTATTATTATTACACATGTATATATACATACAAACATACATATATAATAATACTAATAATAACCCTCTCTTCCTTTTCTGCCGTTCTTCAGCCGTTCGTTCTCTTGCCACCTTTCACCCTCTCCTCGACTGCCGATCTCTACCCGTCCGTCCTTAACTATCGATCTCCGTGCATCCTTCCCCGGCCGTCTCACGGTTGGTGGTTCACCGCCGTTCTCCCTTCCTCATTCTCTCTTCGTCCTCCCTCATCTGCCGTTCTCGGTCACCGACATCTCCTTACCTGACGCCTCCTCGCTCCACTGCCTCACCCAATGCCTCCCCACCACACTACCTCGACCCACGCCACATTGCTCTCCTCCCTGTCTCCTCGTCTATTTACTAATTTCAGTTTTGATTTTGTGTTGATTTGGTAGATCTGGTTGTAGATCTGATTGTTAGTTTCCTTATGATTTTGTTGATTTGGTTTTGATTTTACGAATTTTTAGTTAATTTTGTGTTTGATTTTTTAATTTATTATGAAATTTTGAAATGTTGTGATTATTTTTTATTTTTTATTAGTTTCAGTAATTTTTTGTGAATTTTCAGTTAATTTTTGTGATATTTTGAATTTATTCTGAATTTTTTTTGTTAATTTTAAAATTTTTATTAATTTTGGTAAGTTTTTATGAATTTCAGTAAGTTTTTTTTAATATTGTAAATTTTTAGTTAATTTTTGTGAAATTTTTATTTTTGAATTTTTGTGTACTAATAAAATCACTACTAAAATTCTGAGTTTTAACAATGGCCATTTCCAACAGACACATATTAGAAAATTTAAAATTACCAACACGCAGCTATTGGCAAATGCATGTTGGTAAATCAATTGTTGAAAATCCAGTTATCAATAGTTAAAATTTAAACCGTTGATAATTTTCAACTCGAACACGTTGGTAATTTGGCCAACGGTCGTGTACCAGATTTGTTTTTCCAATAGTTAAAGAGTTTACCCATGCGTACGTATTAGCATTTACCAACGGTTTAGTGTATTGGCAAATTACCAATGGTTTAGCCTGTTTGTAATTACCAACTATCTTAACTACTAGTAATTACCAACGGCTAGGCTGTTGATAAATAGGCAGTTGGAAAACCCACATATTTTAGCATTGAATCTTAGTTATATAATTTTTCTAAATATAATTTTTAGTGAATATAATAAATAATTTTAGTATTAATTATTTTTATGCTTTAATTTTTTTGAAAAACTTTCAAGATAATTACCAATGGCTTAAATTGTTGGTAAATACTAACAGTTTAAGCCATTGATAAAAGTTATACCAACATAAAAAATATTTGATCTTAGACTATTGGTAATTTCCATAGGGCATTTTTCCATAGGTTATGCGTTGAAAATTACCAACAACTTAGTATTACGCCATTGTTAAAAGATTTTCCAATGCGTTAATTACCAATGGCTCGCTACCAACGTTTTCACATTGGTGATTTTGAAATTATTAATACGTGGCCGTTAATAAAGGCTGTTGGTAAATGTCTTTTCTAGTAGTGTATAGAGTCAATTATGAGTGAAGAGATCTAAGTTTAAACTTGAAATAATGCAACCCTTTTGAAAAAAATTAGATGTAGTAATGTTATTAAATTTTTACAAATTGCGTTGCCTAAAAATATAAAAAAATATAAAAATTTAATAACATAATAAAAATTTTAGTTTTGATTGATTATGAGACCTGTATAATATTGAATTTTAAATAAAATTAGTTTAGGATGAAAAAGATATAATGATAAAAATAAGTTACTTTGGATTAAATTACTTAAATTAAAATGAATTAAATGTAAAGTCTTAATTCGATCTAAACTTAGTTTGACTGAAAAAAGTGAGTGACCCAATACTAGACCTGACCTGAACATGACTATAACCTTACTTGACCTGAAAATAGGATGATGCAAACTTCAGAAAACTTGAAACTTGGGGTAACTCAAACATAAGTTGACATAAAATCCAAAATGACCC
Source organism: Aquilaria sinensis (assembly GCA_005392925.1). Classification (NCBI taxonomy): domain Eukaryota; kingdom Viridiplantae; phylum Streptophyta; class Magnoliopsida; order Malvales; family Thymelaeaceae; genus Aquilaria; species Aquilaria sinensis. The sequence continues at coordinate 110,598 of SMDT01000667.1, read as the reverse complement.
AAGCTCAAGAAGATCTAAAAGGTAAGAGTTTGTGCGAGTGTTTTATTAGCCTTCTAGTGGTGAAATGCTTATATTACAATTTGACAATAAAAAATTATGCAGGAAAGAATCACTATTGCAATCATATGTTAAATTAATTAGTTAAATATTGATATATTTTATAAGAAGATGCCATAAAACTTGTACGTAATTAGGGTAAAGTAAAAGACTTGATATGCATATAGAACTGACATATATCCAAACTTTTTGATACAAAACAACGACTCGATATTGAAAGAAATTGACACCCAAACTTTTTGCTTTCTTGGTCACTGCCCTCCCTGCCTCCCCCTTGGTAATTCCAACATCCTCAATTGTTTCTAAGGGCTAATAAAACCATTCTCAAAATGGTTAGACTGCAAATCACCAAGGGGAGTGGGTGGGATCATCTCCTGTCACCGTGGACTGCCCTATTCGTGGATAAACATTTTTCATCCTCCACTATATTAATCAACTCTAAAGTCAATTATACTGACCGAGGTGGTTCGATTCTATGCACTAGTTTCAAAACCTACTTTACAATTTTTATTTTGTTTCCCGGTAGAAATATCAAGGGAGTGATTTAGTTGTAAAAATTTTGCAAATTTTCAGCTTGACTTGTTTTCTAAGGATGTTGGAAAAACTTATGTAGTGTTGGGATATGGAAAATTTTCTCAATTTTCTTTTCTAAATTTTTTTTTTATAAAAGTTTGAGTGCATAACTTGTGTTAAGGGTGTGAAGAACATTAATTTTTAAATTTTGGAGAACTCATATATTAAAATGGAAAACATCAAAAATATGATTTTTTATTTTATAACATGAGTTCTTTTAAAATTTAGAAAACAATGTTTTCCATATCCTTAAAATATGTTATACGCTCAAACTTTTATAAAAGAAAATTTAGAAAAAATTGAATTTTTTTTTTCATAACTAAACACAATCTTATTTTCTAAACTTTGAAAAACTCATGTATTAAAATCAAAAGCTCTTCCTGCCACGAGTGGGTCACCAGCTGCGGATTGCCTTCCCTGTCTAACCTCTTATTTTTCCTATCGTGCTCACAAATGTCTGGCACCCACAATAAGACAACTGACAAAACTGAAATCAGGTCTGTGAACTTTAGGGATGTGGATAAACTAGGTAGCAATTCGAGCCCCTAAATGTTTGATACCCTCCTGAAAGTCACCTAGATAGTCTCTTCTCTAGATTTGGTTAACTTGGGGATCGGACTACCGGGAGAACAAGCCAGCTTGGGAAGGTTCAGCTTACCGTTTACTTTGGCTGGGCTAACTCAAGGCTCAGGTTCCCTGTTCAGCCCTAGTGTCCAAGGTCTAATCACTTTGAGATTCTCCCATAATTAATAGGTTCCCGCTGGCTTGTTTCATGGCTGGATTGTGGTTTCCTCGAATCCCTCTTCTTCTTCTTCTACTCATTTACTCTTTACTAAGGCTAACCATTGCCTTTTCAACCTCAGATCCAATTAATTTTGGCACAACCTAGCCTTCCACTTGCAACTAGCCCTAGAGCTGGAAAGAGTGGAGAGAGAAGTTCTTCTTCTATTGCGCTCTAACCACACTTGGGATTTTCTCTTTAAGTGAATAAACAACCCTGCCCATGAAAAAAATTTCTCCCCCTCTATGGAGGTCAACTTCAAAGCTATTGAAGCCGCCAAAAAAATTGTCTCATATCTTTTTTTATCTCGTGGAAAAGCATAGGAAAGGGAAACTATATTCTCTTTTCCTCAACAATATATACTTGAATGATGTCACCTTGAGGGCTTGTGGAGCCATTTCATGGTTAATGGATCTCGAAAAATCTAAAAACTCATCTCACACATTTTTTAAGAATTAGGACATATTGATATCACATTGGGCCTTAGTGGTTCAGATCCATTGTTAAGACCTGATTCACATGGGCAACCAGTTTAGTGTAAGTTACAATTCATAAAGATATTTAATATTTTTTTATAAAAAATAAAAAAATTATATTAATTGAAAAAAGATATTTAATAATAGAGTGTTCCTACAAGAAATAGAATCCTTGATTAATTACAATTCAAGATGGCCTGGGTTGATGCTTCATCTGTAAAAGGAGATATTCATAGCACATTCAAGGTATGAACAAAAAAACCATACTTTTCCTTAAGTATTTCTCCTAGTTTTGGAAAATTAACTGTGAAAAGTTTTCCCTTGAAGCACATCTCTAGGGCTTTCAAAGTCATTCTTGAGTGTAGTAATTCTAATATTGACCACTTCAATCTGTCAGTACCTAGCTAGAAGTTCAGTTTACCAACTCCACTAATAGGTATCATCTTAGTTGACACAAATTTGTATTTATAACTATTCCATATTGTGGCAACACTAACATTACGACTATATTCTTCGTTCATTTTACAGAAACGACTTATGTTGAAGTTTTTTTTTAGGGCTAACGAAATTTTGTAAGTTAACATACTGTTCATCTAAATACTCACTTGAATAGTATTTTTATAAATTAATATCTTTATAAAAAAATTCTTTGCTTAACCTAAAAAATAAATTAATAAAAATTAATTAATTTTAACATTAATGGAGGAAGCCAAGGATGAGTGAGGCATCGAATCTTGGACCTTCCAATAGCAACCATAAGCCACAATCGCTAGGCCGACTTTGTTTGTTAAAATGTAGAGTTTTAATTGACATAAAACTTGAGAAAAATAAACACCGCATTTCCAAATAATTACTTTTCATAAAATTTTTCAAACTCAGAGTACAACTATTTCTTGGCTGATAAAAAAATTGCAATGAAAATTAAGATCAAAGTGGGTTTCCTCTAGATTTCCACTTAACCTAATTCTTTTGCCCGTTTCAAGTTGTTCCTTGAATAGGAGGAAGGGCCAAAGTAATGCCACTAGCTGATTCGATGCCTGATCGTTTTCCTTATCAAATAGTTGTTTTCTTTTTCTTATCGGCTCTTATCAAATATAGTTTAGTGATAGAAGTTAGTTAAAGCAATTTTCTTTCCGTCAGCTAACAAAAAAAATAGTTAAACAAATGCATGTACACGTATAAAGCTTATATAAACGATTATAAAGAACGATAATATCCGGAGTATATATTAATTGGAAGCGATAAAAACTTGATCTGTCCATAGACTTTTTTTTCTTTCCAATCCTGTCCATAGACTTGAGGTGAGAAAATTGCCCGTCAAACCAAAATTTTAAACAAGTGGGATTGACGTAATTACACTTTTAATTCATTTTTCTTACTTTATATAGAATTAGTATCAGATTATACATTACATCAATTGGATCTAAAATTCTACTCACGGCTGCCAATTTGCGAGTAATTATGAGTTATAATGTTTTCATCTAGCAATTGCATTATTATATATATGTTTAAGCGGCTTAAATTTTGATTAAAAAAAACATTTACAAAGAATCGGAAAATCAAATTGCCAAAATATTTTGTGCTGGTTTTTTATGCAAAAATATAATATTCAATATCGTTTAATTTGATAGCAATTTTCTTTTTCAAAACTAAACGAAGAAAAACTCGCATTATTCTATTAAAGTGAAGACTTTTTCGTTGAACTGAAAGCTCTTTTCTTTTTAACGCTGTTACATATAACTAGTTTAAATGCCTGGCATGCGTTGTCATGGGATCCAAAAACAGCCGAGGTAAAAGATCAGCAAATTCTACTCATTAGGAAAATCTCATAAAAATAAGAAAAAAATGGTGACTCAAGATTATTCTTTTTTTTTTTTTTTTCTCTTTTTGAAATAAAAATAAAAAACAAATCTTTTAGAAAATTTCTGAATTGTAGGTGAAAATTGACATATACTTACATAAAAAAAAATTAAGTGCTTGTAAAAAAAATATAACCCTTAAAAATCTTCGTCTATTCTTCATGTTCTTCAAAAGTTCATCACATTCACATCCACACTACAAGTGTTGTCTTAAACTTTGATTATTAGTTAGATCATTATTTGTCATACATGTTTCCCATGATGAAGAGAGTAAGAAAACTTCCATATATCATATTCTCCTATGTCATCTTTTGTCCTTATCTTAATATATCCTCCTCTAATATAATATTCTTTAAAAAAAAAAAGAATACTACACAAGTTACTGTGCAGGTCAGCAACCAAAGGCCACATGGATTACACTACAAGGATTCGGATTATTTGCTACGACAAATTCCTACGAAAAAAAGGGTAGGAATATTATTCGCAGGAAAACCGTCGGATAAAATATTATGTCCGACGGTTTTCATTCAATAAATTTCTGACACAAAAAAGCGTAGGACAAACGTCAGAGTAAGATGGTGGGAAATAATGGCGCCAATTTGTCCGACGTTTTGATGCGAAATAAATGGGTAGGGACCACATATGTAGGAAAAGCGTCGGATACATTATCCGACGCTTTTCCTTCAAATTTTTTTCCTACGTTTTTTAGACAAAAAAGTGTCCGACGTTTTTCCTGCATTTTTTTTCCTACGGTTTTGAGACAAAAAAAAATAGGTGTCTTAAAAATGTAGGAATTTTAATCCTTCAATTTTCCTACAGTTTCTTTTTCCTACAATTTTTTGACGTTAGTTACTACAAATTTCCTACACTATTCTTGCAGTTTAACTTTTCATATATACCTACGATATTGCTACAGATTTTGCTTATAAATACCTCCCCCCCTCTTCTCCAGCTCGTCCCAACCAGAATTTGTACATCCCCCCTCTTCTCCAGCTCGTCCCAGCCACAATTTCTACATCCATTTTCACTTCCACTTCAACATCTTCTTCGGCTCAATAGAGGTATTTAAAATTAATTTATAGGTTAGTGATTTAACTATTAATTATTTATTTGTTATAAGATATATATACTTATGTTGTTTTAGGTAGCTGACTTTAGAGGTTAGTGATTTAAATGGTAATTATTTATTTTTTATAAGATATACTTATGTTGTTTTAGGTAGCTGACTTATCACAGCATGTAGTTGCATAATAAGTATTTATTTATTATACCTTAGATTCTCCATCCATGATTGTGTTGATGACAAATATAATATTGGTCCGATTCAGATTGTTGGCAAACAAATTGTATTGGATTAAGTGATATTTGTAATTAACAAAATCATGGATTGTCCAAGTTAGACAGTTGAAACTTGTATAAGCAGTATTTCAGTTAATGTGTTCCTGTCGTAGTAGCAGTTTGTGAAATTTGGTTTAATATTTCCCAAATTGTTCCCGTCGTGTGTTTCTCAATAAGTTGATATTATTGAGAAACACTGTTAACGGGAACTGAAAGGAAATGATGCCGAAATTTCCTTAAAAAGCTACTAACATGGAACAGTTAAAATGGTTTATTGCTTATACAACTTTCAATGGAGTAGGGCCCTTACCTTAATAGAGTAGGTAGTTTAGTTATGGAAGGTTGACATGTATGCATGACATATATAAGTAATTCATTTACATTTTCATTATATTTATATTATATGAAATGTAATAAATATATTACGTATTTATGTTGAGGGTTTTTACTGTATATTTTACAAGGGAACGAAAATGGCTGCTAATGGACGGGAGTGGATGTACCAGAGGACAGATTCAGATGGATATATGAATTCTGCATTTATGGCTGGTGTTAATGAGTTTTTACAATTTGCATTTAGTGAAAAGGAGTCAGAAATGAGTAAATGCCATTGTCGTAAATGTAATAACAGATTTTATAGAACAGAGATGAAAGTGAGAGAGCATTTGTTTCGATATGGATTTACGCCAAACTATTACATATGGCACTGTCACAATGAACAATATGATAGCAATCTGCACAATTTCAGTATGGCCCGTAGCTATTTTCCATCGCAGTTATATGGAGGGATAAGTGGAGAATCAAGTAGTGTAAATGCGTATGAACAGATGGTATGTGAATCAATGGGTCCGTTATCATCGAATGTAGGATCTGGAAATAGTGAAAGAATGTTGGTGGATGAAGAGTTTATCAATGCTGATGTCGAAGAAGCTGATAATGGCAGTGATAATAATGAGAATGTGTTCGATGTGTCTGAAATGAGAGAGGGGTTACCTAATCCGACCGCACAACAATTTTATAATTTGTTGGATGATGCAAATGCACCGTTGTGGGATGGGTGCACTAAACAAACACGATTGTCTGCAATGACCCAATTGTTAAGTTGCAAAAGTGAGTTTAATATGACAGATCGTTGTTTCGATAGAGTACTGGAGCTTATGAAAGAAATGTTGCCTGAAAGTAATAAACTCCCATCCACCCTATATGATGCTAAACAACTCACAAAAGGACTTGGGTTGCCATATATAAAAGGTGTAAACCCACATTTGGCCCCCGAACTTTGTTCACCAGGACACTTAACCCCTTCAACTATAACTCGGGATAACTCAGCCCCCAAATTTTACTGACTGGCACACTTAGCCCCCTCAGATCGCCACGTGCTGTCACGTATGTTGACGTTCTGATGAAAATGTGAGTTATCATTTTAGAGGGACTTAAATGAAAAAAATGTTGAAGCTTGAGGCGGAATGTGGCATTTTCCACATAAGTCCCTCTAAAATGTGGGTTTACACCGTGAAAAGCCCCAGGGCCGTGGAGATTTCTCCTACCAGAGAGGAGCAGTGGAAGATTGCCTTAGCGGAGCTCTCTCACAAGCTGATTCAGGCCACCAGAATAAGAGACGAAGCGGTGCTGGAAGCTTCCAGGTTGAAGCATTCCATGGGGGAGCTCGAGAAGAAGCTCAGCAAGCTTGAGATTTACTGCCACAATCTCAAATCAGGCCTGGATGAGTGCAGCAGAAATTCAAATTCTCCGTTCAATTTAATCGCCGGAAGAGTTCAGAACATGAATATCCAGGTGAAAAACCATCCCAATCAAGGTGGCCATAGCGGGGTTAACAAGAGATTGATCGAGCAGTTCTTGGTCTCGGTTTCTGAGGCAAGATCTTCAGTAAGGTTCCTCAACCGCTCGTTGACGATGCAATTGAGACAAATGGATGGCAAAGTCTACGAACGAATCACTCTCCTTCTACAGCTATATGACATCAAAATCTCCTCCCCAAGAAATCCAAAATCTATGCTTTTCTACATGGAGGCCCTGTTAAACAGAGCCTTCTTCGAAGACTTCAAATCGGCCGGGTTTCAGAAGAACGAGAAAAAACCTAAGGGGAGATAACACAACGAGAAAAATAAGGACGAAAAAGAAGAAAAAGAAGAACTGGGCGAGCCAAATCTTGAACCCGGCGGATCGCTGCGAAACGAGCTATGCGGCCTTCAATGATCTCTTGGGCTTGACTTGGAAAGAGGTATTGAACAAAGGGACGAGACATTTCAGCGAAGAATTCAGCCGATTCTGCGACCGGAAAATGAGCGAGATCGTGGCGATGCTAGGCTGGAACCGGAGCCGCTTTTGCAAGCTTTCTTCGGCGCGTCTAAGAGCGTGTGGTTGGTTCACCTGCTGGCTAACTCAGTCTATCCCTCGCTAACCATATTCAGGGTTGATAAATCGGTTCGATTCGATTCGGTTTACATGGAAGACATGGGCGGCGAGAGGGTGAAGAAGATGGTTCCAGCCATAGTACGGATCATGGTGGCGCCTGGGTTCTATGTGTTCGGGAACGTGGTCAAGTCTAAGGTCCTCTGCAGGTACTATAACCACAGTATTGATCATAGCGACGCCGTCGACAACAATTAGTAGGATTTCTCCAAAACAAAAAAACAAAGAGGAAACAGTAGCTATTGATAATTAATTTAATTATCTGGCTAAATTTGTAATGTTTTGGCGCTGGTGTTAAATTAATAGGACGATACATATGAAATGCCACATTCAGCCGCAAGCTTCAACATTTTTTTCATTTAAGTCCCTCTAAAATGATAACTCACATTTTCGTCAGAACGTCAACACACGTGACAGCACGTGGCTATCTGAGGGGGCTAAGTGTGCCAGTCAGTAAAGTTTGGGGGCTAAGTTATCCCGAGTTATAGTTGAAGGGGTTGGGTTTAAGTGTCCTGGGAAACAAAGTTTAAGGGGCCAATGTGTTGGGTTTCGGGAGCCAAACAGCGCAAGCGGAAGTTAACCGAAAACTTACAAGGTCCAAGTGAGGATGAAACGGGGTAAAACGAGTGTTCGAAAATTTCATACCCTCAATTCGGTTGAGGTCTCTCACTCAACTTGTAGAGTCGAATCACAAAAACTGAACAGGTGACTTGTTCAGGCTCTCTATGGGATCCACACGAGCTTGTCGGGATCACCACGCTTCCACAACATCCCGGCAGATGCGTTTCTCTTGCGCTCGCAATGCTAGCTTGCGTCCTCCAAGTAATTGCAAGAGAAGAGTGCGACTGTCCTTTTTGGGAGGCTAGACACCCCGGAAGGAGACCTGTGAATTTCTCACTTAAAAGTGGTATTTATAGTGAGACTTAACTTCCAATCCTAATGGGTTTCAAAAGCCCTAATCCAATTAGGTATATGATGCGAAACAACTCACAAAAGGACTTGGGTTGCCATATATAAAAATTCATGCATGTGAGAATAACTGTATGCTATTCTATCGGGAAGATGAGAAATTAACACATTGTCGTGAATGTGGAAGCAGTAGATATAAAGAAAGAGTAACCTCCGGAAGAAAGACGTTGATTCCCAAAAAATTGTTATGGTATCTACCAATAACAAGCAGGTTGAAGCGCTTGTACATGTCATCAAAAACAGCGACTCACATGACTTGGCATGCTTATAATAAATCATGCAATGATGGAAGTATGGGTCATCCATGTCAGTCTGAAGCGTGGCGTCACGTAGATCGAACATTCCCATCATTCGCTGATGAAATTAGAAATGTTAGGCTCGGATTGTGTACCGATGGATTTAATCCGAATAATGTTGTTGGTGGAACATACACGATATGGCCAATCTTTATAGTTGTTTACAATCTTCCGCCAGAACTGTGTATGAAAGAACCCTTCATCTTTATGACTCTCCTAATTCCTGGTCCTAGAGCACTAGGACGCAGCATTGATATATTTTTACGACTATTGATTGAGGAGCTCAAAACTTTATGGTCGGAAGGGGTTGTTATATGGGACAGTTGTCGACAACAAAATTTTCTTATGAATGCATGTTTATGATGGACAATTAATGATTTTCCTGCACCAGGAAACCTTTCAGGTTGGAGTACCCATGGTAAGATTGCGTGCCCATATTGCATGGATGAAATTGACACATTTATGTTGAAGAAATGCAGAAAGCCATGTTGGTTTGATTGTCATAGGGTTTTTTTACCACATAATCACACATTCCGTTCGAATGTAACATTGTTCATCCCAAGGAATAAGGTTAGTGATGTCGCTACTCCATCTAAGTCAGGTGAGGAAATACATGCTATGTTGGCTGGGTATTGTTTTCCTCCGTTTGGCTTTTCATATGATAAACACTGAGTTGCGGGGTTTGGAGAGTGGCATAATTGGTTAAAGCGGAGTATATTCTGGGAATTACCATACTAGAAGCATTTGCTATTTCGCCATAATTTGGACGTCATGCATATTGAAAAAAATTATTTCGAGAATATTTTTAATATTGTTATGGACATACGTGGGAAAACAAAAGATAACTCCAATTCTCGCCTTTCGCTTCAGGAGTTAAAAAATATGCGGCGTGAACTACATTTACAAAATATTAGGGGGAAAAGTGTAAAACCAAAAGCATCTTATACGCTAAGTCGAGAACATATAAGAGATGTTACTTTGTGGCTGAGAACGATAAAGATGCCTGATGGGTATGCCTCGAACTTGGGCCGTTCGGTTAACTTGAGTGACGATACATTCTATAACTTCAAGAGTCACGATTGTCATGTGTTAATGCAGATGTTGCTTCCTGTTGCATTACGTGGGTATATGCCAGGTCCTACATGGGAAACGATTTCTGAGTTTTGCTCATTTTTCAGAACCTTATGTACAAGTAAGATTCGATTTGATGACATACAACAGTTGGAGCGGAATATAGTGGTTACCATATGTAAGCTAGAAAAGATATTCCCTCCTGCCTTTTTTGATTCGATGGAACATCTTGTTATCCACCTCCCTCATGAGGCAAAGTTGTGTGGTCCAGCTCAATTTCGATGGATGTATCCATTTGAAAGGTAATTTTTTAATTTTCATTCATATTTCTGTCAATAATTTCATATATTATATGTCAATAATTTTCACATATTATATGTCATTAATTGTTACATTTTTTTAACTTGGCAAACTAATGCGGTCATTGAAGCGAAAGGCTAGAAATAAAGCTGCAATTGAAGGATCAATTGTGGAAGCGTACTTGGTCCAGGAAATGTGTACATTCTGTAGCCATTACTTTGAAGTAAATATTCTTACACGGTTAAACAGGGTCCCACGAAATGATGATATTGCTATTCCTGTGGCTGATGTCGAGGGTCAATTATTATCTATCTTCAATACAAGATGTCGTAACATACCCAACTGCGGCGACAACTCTTACTTGATCCCACTGAGAAACATCAAATGCATATCTACACTTTGCGCAACTGCAATGAGATTATACCGATTGTCAGGTGACATATATGTAAACAACTGTGAGGATTTTTATATCAATTTGATTGCTTTAATTCATTATTGACTAGTTATCATTTCAGGCACTTTGACTCTTATATATCAACAAGATTTCCCCAACTAGGTGAAAGTGAATTACAAAGTTATCGAGATCAACATTTGACCGAATGGTTCTCATCATACATGAGTTTCATGGCGTGATAATTTTTATGTTCCTAATTGTGTTCTGTTTGAATATACTGTGCAATTATGTTGTTATATTAACTTTATATTTTCAGGTTAACCATTTCAAGGATAAATTATATCCTCATATTGTACAATTAGCCCATGGTCCTATTCGAGTGGCCGTTTCATACAATTGATGTATTGTGAATGGTTTTCATTTCAACACACAATCCTATGGCAAAGACAAAACGACACAGAATTATGGTGTTTGCGTGAAGGGTGAGACATGGGGATCCAGTGGGTATGATTTTTATGGCCTTATTGATGAGATTATACGTATTGAGTACCACGGGAGTGGGAATGAAGTCATGACACTGTTCAAATGTACTTGGTTTGATCCGACAAGTGGTGTTCGAAGTTGCCCACGTACTGGTGTTGTTGACATTAAATGGAAGTCAAGATTATCACCACCTGAGCCGTTTATCTTTGCGACACAGGCTCAACAAGTTTACTACTGTGAGTACCCTAATAAGGCTCTTCATCAGTGGTGGTCGGTGGTTAAGACGAAGCCACGAGCTTTCATCGATTGTTCATCGAATAATTTTAGTATTTCATCTGAGGACAATGAGGAAATGTCTGATAAGCAAACATGTCAGTTAGAAACCACAGATGAGCCGTTCCAAGAAGTGATTTCAAGTGAAGTACCAATGGTAACAACTGATGGCATTGGCCTTGATGAGATTAACATACTTGTCGATTCAACGTGTTATCCTGAAATCGTGCAATACATGGTTCAGAACATCGAGGTCACACAAGCCGATGGGGATACATCAGATGATGAAGTATCGCTGGATAGTTTAGAGTCAGATGAAGGCGAGCGTGTTTGATTAAGTGTAATTGTTCAAAACATCTGCATGTTTTATTTGAAATCGTAATATAATTACTTTGAATGCATTTATGTTTTGGATAGAAAAGAAAAAAAATTTATGAAATTTAATCATCACATATCTAATTACATGTGTCGTTGAAATGAAATATACATTTTTTTCTCACCAAAAATTATTGCATGCTATTAAAAAAATAATAATAATAATAAATTTGGGCGATTCAATCTGACCAAATACATTAAATCTATATATTTAATTTCCAAATATAAATATTTTCATTTATTCATCAACTAAAAAAGTTAAATAATTAACTTCCAACCATATATATATAGTAATTAGTTCATATATAATTAGTTCATATATATATATATATATTTGATATACTCTCTGTCCGACGGTTTTAAGTTAGTAATTAATAATCGTAGGAAAGATGTAGGAACATATTACCTAGGGCAATGTGATGTGCGACGGTTTTGAGTTAATATTTAAAGTATGTCGAAAAACTGTAGGAAATGACAAACGGTTTTCACACATTTAAAAAAACGTAGGAAAGATGTAGGACCATAATCACCTAGGGTAGCACGTTATCCGACGGTTTTGAGTCAATATTTCAGTTAAGTAGTAAAACTGTAGGAAAATTAGATGTCATAAAAGCGTAGGAAATAAAGTAGCAAAACCGTAGGAGGATTCGTAGGAAGGAAGGCGGGAAACCAATTACTGGCGGGAAATTCCCACTACTAGAAAAATCGAATTTAGTGACGGTTTAATTAGCGACGGCAAAAAACGAACAGTCGGTAATATTCTGGTGAGACTTTAGCGACGGCTGTTAGTCGCTAAATTTTAGTGACGGTTTACCGTCGCTAAATTAGTGACGGGTACGTGTCGCTAAAATTAGCGACGTCGCACCGTCGCTAATTAGTGACGGTTGACCGTCGCTAAAATTAGCGACGGCGTACCGTCGCTAATTAGTGACGGTTGGCCGTTAGCTTAAACTAAAAAAAAAAATAAAAAAAAGACGGTTCACCGTCGCTAAACTAAAAAAAAATAAAATAAAAAAAGTTTGGGTTTTCATGTGGTTGTCATTTTTTATGATAAATTGTTATCTTATTGAACATACAAATGTATTTAGATTATAGATATTTTTTTCATCACGAAACAATTTTAAGATCCTTCTATCCAACAAGTTGTTGTATATTTACCATTACAACAAACAATTTTGTTTAAAGAAACAGAATAATAAAATTAGCCGTCGCTAATTAGCGAAGGCAGGTAGTCGCTAAAATTAGCAACGGTTATGCGTCACTAACTAGCGACGGTTACGCGTCACTAATTGGCACTAACTAGCAACGGTTATGCGTCACTAATTAGCGACGGCTATGCGTCACTAACTAGCGACGGCTACGCGTCACTAACTAGCAACTTCTATGTGTCACTAATTAGTGACGGCTACGCGTCACTAACTAGCACTAACTAGCGACGATTACGCGTCACTAACTAGCGACGGCTATGCGTCGCTAACTTAGTGACGGTTGGCCGTCGCTAAACTAAAAAAAATAAAAAAAAAGTTTGGGTTCTCATGTGGTTGTCATTTTTTTATGATAAATTGTTATCTCATTGAACATAAATAATTGTTTTTTAATACACTACCAGAAAAATATAAATATTATAGCTGAAAATTGTGTGCCGTCTCAAAATCTCACACAACATAAAATATTTCAGTTGATATAATACAAATGTATTTAGATTGTAGATATTTTTTTCATCACGAAAAAATTTTAAGGTCCTTCTATCCAACAAGTTGCTGTATATTTACCATTACAACAAACAATTTTGTTTAAAGAAATAGAATAATAAAATGAGCCGTCGCTAATTAGCGAAGGCAGGTAGTCGCTAAAATTAGCAACATTTAGCAAAGGCAGGTAGTCACTAAAATTAGCGACGGTTATGCGTCACTAACTAGCGACAACTACGCGTCACTAACTGGCACTAACTAGCGACGATTATGCGTCACTAATTAGCGACGGCTATGCGTCACTAACTAGCAACTTCTATGCGTCACTAACTAGTGACGGCTACACGTCACTAACTAGTGACGGCTACAGGTTACTAACTAGCACTAACTAGCGACGGTTACGCGTCACTAACTAGCGACGGCTATGCGTCACTAACTAGCACTAACTAGCGACGGTTATTTATCGACAGTTAGGAGTCGCTAATAATTAACGACTGATAGCCTTCGTTTGTTTGCCATTATTTAATCTTTATTTTACATATTGTTTATTTTACTTTCAGCAAAATCACTTATTCTTTTATATGTCCCTTGTTTAATTGCATAATTATATTTAATTTGATTAATTCAGATTACAAATCTTTTAATATTTTTTTAGTAATTAAAAAAAATTATTTTATGAAAATTAAATTTATTTGAATTAATTTATTGGTACATAAAATTTAGTTATTTTTTAATATTTTATCATCTGATTATAGCCTAATATTACTAAAGATAGGCTAATATGTTAAAAACTAGCGACGGCTAGAAGTCGCTAGTTTTAAGCGACACTAAGCCGTCGCTATGCGCAGCTACTCTCTTCCCTCGATTCGGATTAAACCTCGCAGCCACTTCCATTCCCCACCATTTTTCTCTGCAAATCATGTCCAGGCTGCCGGCGTCGAGTTTCGTTCAAATCCGGAGAGGACTAGGTGGCTCTTCTTCTCCAACGTCAGACGCCCGCATCGCCTGTGCCGAGAACAGCAGACCACGACGATGCTTGCCTCCTTGCCTCCTGATCGAGATCAACAGATAGGCGGAGAAGAGGGCACCACCAAAGCGACGAACTCGAGCGACAGAATAGCACTCTCTTCCCAGGAAACGAGCAAGAATGGAATCGGACCATTAGCTGAGCCAGAGCCTGAGTCAGACGCCCAAGTGGGCCGACGTAACTCCGCTGCCGCAGGACGACGGTCCGAACCCAGTTGTTCCAATAGCCTACAAGGACGATTTTCGGGAAACGATGGATTACTTCCGAGCCATCTATCGGACCAACGAGCGCTCGCCTCACCAGTCGGGCCATCCATATGAACACCGGGAATTACACGGTAACGAATTATTTAATTATCGCCTCATGAAGGGATAATTCATCTGTTGCTTCGAACTAAATCGTTATACTTTCTTGGTTGTGAAAGGTTTGGCAGTCTGGAAGACAGATACTTGAGACTCTTGATGCCGATTTGTTCAAAGAGCTGGATTTTGTTGAACAAATCGCCGGAAGCAACTCTAAGAATTACCAGCTCTGGTGACTGACGAGTGATTTCTTTTCTTTTTCTTTTCCTGATCAGGAAAAAAAAAATTGGGAACTTTATATTTTTCTGAGACATTAGAATTTTTCAGAAATCAGTGGTCTGGGATTTGTTTGGAGCTACCCTGATCTCTTTCAACATTAAAACCTTGCTTTTAGGCATCATAGGCGTTGGGCTACCGAAAAATTGGGAACTAATGCTACTCTTAAAGAGCTTGAGTTCACTCGGAAAATTCTCCAAGTTGATGCTAAACATTATCATGCCTGGTGTCGCAGAACGGGGCCCCAGTGCCCCATAACCTTGTAAGCCTTAGGGATTTATGAATCCCACTAGTTACTATTGGCTAACTATTACTTGTCAATATAAATTAAACAATTTATATGCAACTAGTTTCTTAGCCTACTCAGTTTAAGTTATGCATGCTTCTGTCCTGGCAATGCAACGAATTTTATAAGTCGTAGATTAAAAACATTGCTCGAGCATTTCACTAAAACATATATAAAACGTGCCAAGACCTTGAAAATACTGGTTGCTTTAACTACAAGTAACAGTTTGTGCATACATTACACCTCTAGCATGCACCCAAAAGTAACAAGATGGATTTACATCACAATGTAACCTATTAGAGGCAACTTACTTAGTACACAAAGTACTATGTACAAGAGACAAAAACTACTAACTAAGATCAACTACTTGAGTCCCACCTTGAGCTATACCAAGCTCCAAGTGTAAACCCTTCGCTAGATCTTGTTCTTGTGTACTCTTAGCCTCTACACTGTAAAGGCACAACTTGGTTAGCACATAACTTATATCACAAGTAACTTAGAATCACTAGGATTCTCAAGAGAAATACCTGCAAAACAGAAAACTTAGGCCTCGACTATCACTTAGTGATTAGGCCCGGAGTTAGAACCTGCACAATAAAACTTAAGGGAATGAGTACTTGAAAGTACTCAGTAAGGATCCCTTGAATACCTGCAAGGAAATGCAACAAACTATGCAATATGGCAACCAAGCAACCAAACAAGTAATTCAATCAACAAACAACTCAAACAATCAACAAAATATAAAATATGCAATGTATGAATGTATGGTATGAAATGCACACAATATATGCACTTGGTACTTTCTGCACTCTAGGTGCCTTAAAACTTTGCCATGAGCTCAAACGGCGGAGGTACTTGAGATACTGGCCCTCGTATCCCGGATACTTTACCTCACTTAAGTCCCACTTACGGGTTCTAGAGTAGGTCGTCACCTATCTCAAACTTACCCGCCTTTACCCTTAACTTATTGTACAGGGTAGTCTTCCTATGTGGTTTAACTAGCCAAACCCTCAAGGTTTAACTCAGAACACTACTAGTGGCTTGCTTACCAAACCAAATGGTTCGGTTGGGATCGACTTAGGTTTTTCTCTTCATTGACCATATGTAAATGACGCTCTATACGGCCAATAAAGAGTCTAAAAACCCACTTAAATCCCCTTAATGCTCATCTAAAAGCTTAAGCACTATGAATAACTTAGCCACCAAGTCACACTTTTGTTCTTAACCACACAACTTGACTACCTCTTAAATAATGCACAATTCCCGCTCTAGGAATGAATTCTAGACCCAACCGAGGCTATGGAACGTCTTAGAATAGCCTAGGAATAGAAACCGAGAGTCTAAGTTGCTCTTAGGATGGCCGGAAAAATGGCCCAAAATTTCTTAAGGTCACCTCTGGCGCTGCGGCGCCAAAGAGCAAAAGCTCAGCGCCGGCGAACAAAACTTCCTGAGTGAAAAATCGCCCCCTGGCGCCGCGGCGCCAGTCATTTACTTCCGGCGCTGCGGCGCCAACGCCGTTTTCTGCGGGGCACTGCGGCGCCAGTACATTTATTTCTAGCGCTGCGGCGCCAACGCCGTTTTCTGCGTTGCGCGACAGCTGCGTTCTTGCACACCAACTGCTCAAACTCTCTCATTTCTAGTCCAAACTGAATGGGTCTTGTTCCTAACTCATTCCCACACACAAAACTACCAAACCATGCATTATTTGAACTTAATTACTTGAACCCTTACCTCAATTCAGCCACAAAAGCAAGCATTGAAACAAGCCTCCTTAGCTCAATTAAGCTTCCTTGAGTTCCACACCTAAAACCAATGCAATTTGGCATCCAACCCAATCAAACTAAGACCATTTCTAGCTCTAGAAACAACCTAGAATCAATCCAAATGATCCCAAGAAGCTTACCCACGAATTTGAATCCAAACTAGCACCAAAGAGCAAACTTGAGCTAGAACAACAACAAATGAGCTTGAGGATTCCTACCAACACCTTGGGCTTCCTTAAATTGATGGAAATTTGCAAGAAAATGAAGCTTTGGGCTGTGAATTTGGTGTAGAAAGAGGAGCCACGAAAATGGTGCTTGGAAAACAAATGGCTAAGGAAGAAGACTTAGCAAACTTATACTTTCTTTCCCCTTCACTTAAGAACTTCTTCCTCTCTTGCACTTAAGTCCACAAGCTCTCAAATGCTTTAAATGGGTCACTAACTCACACTTAAAACCAACTTTCCTTTGCTCTGAAAGATGCTAAAAGCTTCTCAAACTTGATTCCTTGGACACTTTAGCCACTTAAGATTTAAATGGCCCAAAAACACACTTAGTGCCACAAGTTCTCAAAACTCACAAGGATGGTTCTAAAAGCTAGAATAACTAATGGTCTTGATTTAACTATGCCAAATCACACTTAGGAACTCACTTACTTAATTAAGCTTACCTTACTTGCTTATCAAAGTGCTAACTTGAGGTACTTAATTTAATAAACACTTAATCAAAGCAAAATAAACACTTACTTGATTAATCAACTAGGAGAGCCGTCACACCTGGTCCCATAGGCAGGTTTGTTGAGCTTATACAATTGAAATTCGGTCATAATTTGTTCATTTTGTTGTTTCAATTTCATTGGTTTGCCATAGCATCATTGGATGAAACTTGGGAACTTTGACGTGCTATCTTGTTTTCTCTTATGTCAATGCAGTGGGTGCTCCGTGCTCTAGGAGGTTGGGATGATGAACTCAACTACTGCAATCATCTTATCGAAGATGACATTTTCAATAATTCTGCCTAGAACCAGGTAATGATCAAAAGTGTGCTGTTATATCTTGATGATGTTCAGAGCCTAGCCTGGTTCTTGTTTGGACTTATTCTCTTGCTTTATAGGTAAGCAACAAAACGTGGCTGGATTTGATACTGCTGGAACTTTTATTGTTTTTTTTTCTTGGGGTCATTAATGGTTACTTTGAACTATAAATGATGAAATTTGCAGGAAGGTCTGGTGGCTTTCACTCCAGTGCTGGCTACCGTCCTTCTGGTGGCAGTTCACCCCGCAGTGATCCCAAACCAGGTAAAATTCCCCTTTTTGGAGTTGGGTGGATGGGGATTACACCACTTGCTTGTCTCTTTGGTTTTCATTGTGAACTTTGGTTTAAAGAAGGCTTGGGTGTGTCAAATTATGGGACAACATTGGTGCATTCCCAGACTTCCTAGCTGGGTTTCTTGCACTTGCTCCCGTAATTCCCTCACCACAGCTGTGCAAGTAACTCTGAATATAATGCCATCTGATGTAGTAGTGCTTTTCTGGTCCCTACTGTGTTGTTTAAATAGGGGCATTTCTGAGTACCTGATTGTTGTGTTTTGGTGTTTTCAACTGCATTTAAGGAATTTTTTTTCCCATTATTTCTTTTCTGTTTTCAGGACGGCAAGTCCTTTCCCTGCCCTGATGCTGCTGTTCCTGCAGTGACTGCACTTGAGAAAGCTGCTCATGATGCCCTTTCCTCCGACTTCCAGAAGTATAACCAGAAATTACGACAACTAGTGTTTAATCTAAAGGTTTAAGGCTTCTTGCTTGTATCCTTCAAGACAGGAACTTGCTTTGATAAAGATGCTAATACTTTTCTTTGGCAGAATAATCAATTATTAGCTCGACGCCTGCTAAATAAGGAGTTGGAACCATCAAAAATACTGAATATGACCCCGAAAGAGTTGAAGGTATAGTCATTCCACCAAAACTGTTTTTCATGTGTTTATCATGATTAGAGCTATCGGTCATGAAGGTCTTGCTAATGTTTCGTCATTTCTGGTGATTTACTTGGCAAAATGTCTCAAGAGTTGTATGTTGTGGCAGGTGGAGCTTTTTCGTAGTGACCAACGCCGGCTTAGGATTGTGGTGGACAGCGAGAATAAAGTGGACTTAACAGTACATCCCTCAATTCTTTACTCAAGATAGAGCCATAATACTTGGAGAAAGTTGAACATGAGGCATCAGATTATTTGTTATTAGGTTTGAGGTCTGCTTGCTGTCTCCCAATAGTTCCTGTTTTCATGTACTAGTTTAGTTTTGTGTTTGAGAAGAGTATGAGATGTACCCAATTGTGTAATGAAATATTAATTTCTTTTTTATAACTAAAATGATGGGCAAATTAATTTCCGGTGCATTGTATGTTTCATTCTTTTATTTTCCCCTTGATAACTATTTTCAATTACTGCGAACCTCCAGCTTAATCATAGAAAATAATGAACAAAAAAAAATAAACATTAGCGACGGTCAAGCGTCACTAACTAGCGACAGCTACGCGTCACTAATTGGCACTAACTAGCGACGGCTACGCATCACTAACTGACACTAACTAGCGAAGGTTATGCGTCACTAACTAGCGACGGTTACGCGTCACTAACTGGCACTAACTAGCGACGGTTATGTGTCACTAATTCGCGACGGCTACGCGTCACTAACTAGCAACTTCTATGCGTCACTAACTAGTAACGGCTACGCGTCACTAACTAGCGACGGCTATGACGTCACTAACTAGTGACGGCTACGCGTCACTAACTAGTGACGGCTATCGACGATTACGCGTCACTAACTAGCGACGGCTATGCGTCACTAACTAGCACTAACTAGCGACGGTTACGCGTCACTAACTAGTGATGGCTAAGCATCACTAACTAGCGACGGCTACGCGTCGCTAACGCGCCGGCAGACACCGTTATCGGAAAATTAGTGACGACCTGTTTTGCAACGTTTAGCTGTCGCTAATCAACGATGGTAACCGTCGCTAGAAAATTAGCGGCGAGTGAATTAGTGACGAGCGTTTTAGCGACGGTGTGCCGTCACTATATCATGTTTAGCGACGGCAAGCCGTCGCTAATGGCCGTCGCTAAATGCGGTTTTTCTAGTAGTGTCCAATTTTTAGTTTCCTACGCTTTTCATGCATTTCATATTTTTCGTAAGAAAACCATAGGAAACTTTGCTACGGTTTTCCTATAGTTCTAAAAAGTGCAGGAAAATCATAGGTTAAATTGGTAGCTGAATCGCCAGACCTTCCATTTAAATTCGTGGGAGTTCTTTAGTTTTCACCACTCTATTCCTTCTATTCTGCAACGCCCTCTTCCAAACCCACTCCCAAAATCCCCTCCAGAGCTATTTAAACTAGGTATTTTTAATTTTTACGTACTTTTTCATATATAATTAATGTTTGTTATTACATATAGTTGTTGTTTACATATATATATAATGCATGTATTGAATGTTAAATTTTAAGAAGCTAGTTTTTATATTATATGTTTTAGGTAATTTTATATATGGTGTTAGTAATATGTATGTGGTTAGTTATAAAAAAATTTTTATGTAATAATGGTTAGTTCTATTTGTACAACAGCATGTTACTATATATGTGGTTAATATAAAAAACTGTTAGTTCAATAATGTTAGAGTAATATTGTTATCACTTCAATAATGTTAGTGTAAGCAGCGCAAGTTACAACAATAATGTTACTTCAGTAATGTAAGTATAATCAGCTAATGGTAGTTTAATAATTTAATTTTATAAATAAGTATATATCGAATAATTGGCCAATTTTAAAAAGTGTTACTGCACAAATGGTATTGAAATGATGGCAATTTCAAAATTAATGAGTTTACTAAAATAATGAAATTTAATATGTAAATGTTAGTGTAGTAATGGTCATTTATAAATAAAAGACTATGACGTAATGGTAATTTAGTATTACATATATATGTAATAAACATGTTAAACTTTAATTTTAGGATGGTTCGCCCCAGACAGTCTGGCTCGGGCAAAGGCCCGGCCAAGGACATACATGATCTCCGACGTAGTCGGGGTCGACGACAGCCTGCTGTGACACCTACACAGGTGTCACAGACTGAGACTCAGACCCAGGTCCCAGATACCCAGGCTCAGACACCGGTGCCACAGACCCAGCCACAGACCCAGCTGCCATATACTCCGGTGCCACGACCTTATGTGCCCCAGACGTTTGGCGCATCGAGCTCCGCATTTCAGCAGTTTTGAGACACGCAGACTGATGCGTATTACCCGGATATGAGCGGAATATCCGGGTCATATCAGTACCAGCATACAGGGATCGGGCAGCCCACATGGGATGTCGATCCTAATTCATTCCTTGATCCAGATGAGCTCGGTATATCCACTCATCATCTACCTGGCCTACACCCGAGTCAGCATCAGCAGCAGCCGCCTCAGCAAGGCTTGGCCACTGGCGGCCCAGCGGTCGCACCTGACGCGCAGCCAGCTGCTGGGGGCCCATTACCTAGAGGGTGAGGCCCACAGGTAGTTGACTTACCACCACCTCCACCTCCGTAAGACCGTCCGCTCATCATCCTTCGAGAGTAAGTATTACTGACTCTTACAAAGTTAATTTTGATATAATTATACGTTGTTCTTAGTTACATCAGTTTATATATATATCTTACTATAATCATCATTTGTTACAGCTTACTCACTGATGACTCCGTTCGTTCCACCGTAGCCTCTATTCATGTGAGGTTGTGGGATGAAAGTTCTATAGCTTTGTCACATGCATCTCGAGCTGCACGAGAGGAGCATGTAACCACGTTAGAGGTAATTGGTTGTAATACATTTTTAAACAAGACTTTGTATATGGACTAATTCATAATTTTGTTTCTTCTTTGTCAAATTGCAGAACTACTATAGATGGGACCCTAGAGACTTCGGTGCCATCCGCCGAATTGTCTTCGACTACTGTTCACGGTCCGTGTGAAACTGCATCTATCATTGGAGGTCTGTCGCGATTCAGAAGATCCCCGACTTCTTCGACAGCCCTGACTACAATTTACTGCGGCCACATGTTCCACCCTGCTACAGTCAGCAGGTATGGAATCAGTTGTGTGACCAGTGGGAGCAGGAGCGATGGAAGAAGCTATCGGAGGTTGGTTCCCATGCCAAGCACATAGCGGATAGCTCAGGCCTTGTTCCAAAGCACACGATGGGCTCAATCCCAGGCGAGATGCACTGGGATCGTATGGTACCAACTTGGACCTTCCATACATTATAATTTTTTTATGATTTATTAATTACTTAAATTTTTAATGATATCTAAAATTGTGCAGACAAAAGCAAATGATGGAGTTGAGCCATCATTTGATGAGTGGTGGTCTCATACTCATAGGCGGAAGAAGACCGGGCAGCCCATCGATCTGATTTCATAGCATCTGCAGTTAATAAATGTTCATTTACCACTATAAACAATGTCTTAAAAGTATAATATTTGTCTTACTAACTCTAATTTCTTTTTCTTGTAGGATGGATATGCTCAGCGGATTCAAGAAAAATACCAGAATCCGGATGACCGCCCACAGTTTGATGCAGATGTATGAAGCGAGGTACGAGGCCCACCAAAAAAAGGCCGACTACCAGGTGTTCCGCATCGACTCGCTGATCCCCAGACCTTTGGACCAAATCGGGTATTTTTCATTCGTATTTAACTTTATTAATTATTTTTATCACATTTACATTGCTAATTACTACTCACAAAATTTTTTAGGCTCCACGTGCTGATTCGGCTGAGATTGCTCAGCTGAGGGCTGAGAACACCCAGCTACGGAGTGATTTTACGCGGTTACAGGCCGACGTTTGCACTCAGGTTCAGCGAGAGACCGAGGCTGCAATAAGCGTCATGCTTAACAGGTTGATCCAGCAGGGGATTATACATGCATCGGCGCTCTCAGACGACCTGCGGACCGGATCCTTCACTCAGCATCATGACGATGATCGTAGCCGGCAAGATGACGATGATCAGCCCGACACTGCATCCCATTGACTTTATTTTAGACCTTCAGTTCTTTGTAATTAACTTTATCCTGTAAAATTTGATTGCTTTTATGTATAGTAAATTTATTGATTACTTTGATCCATTGTTATATAATAATAATAATAACAATAATAATAATAAAATATTCACATAATAATAATAATAATAATAATAATAATAATAATAATAATTTTGTGTTTTATTATTATTATTATATAATGCAATATAATATGTTTTTAATTTGTGTATAAATTAATTTAATAAAATCTTTAAATTGTCACAAAATCATAGGAATAATATTCATGACAGAAAACCGTAGGAGATAGTACAGTCACAAAACCGTAGGACATGAGATGTCACAAAAACGTAAGACACTGGGGTCACAAAAACGTAGGACAAAGGGTCAGAAAACCGTAGGACAAAGGGGTCACAAAAACATAGGACATTGGGGTCACAAAACCGTAGGAAATAGTTGTGTCAGAAAACTGTAGGAGTTAATACATCTCAAAACTGTCGGATAAAATAGAGTCCATGACCATCACAAAAGCGTAGGAGTGTTTTATAGTAATCCAACGGTTTTTATTTCCGACACTAATTTTTCCTACGGTTTTGACCGACGATTTTAATGTAGAAAATACATATTTCCTACGGTTTTCCTACATTTTTTCCCGACTCAAATACTCTGTTTTCTTGTAGTGCATGTTAGATATGTGAAAAAAAAAAATTGGAATTGTAAGTGGCTGATCATCATAACCCTAAACCTAATTAATTATTTATTTTGATAACTTGGCAAGGCTTTGCATGTAACCGACGCACGGTCTCTGCCACCTGTCAGCAGAAGCATAAAAAGGCACACTGGTGAGGTTTGAAACCAGGGAAAGTGGACTTGAAAGGCTGAAGATGGATGAGAACGGCATGCAAGATGGAGACCCAAAATTAGCTTCAGTCTCTTCACAAATGGCAGTCGGCACTGCCATCTAAATATTCATCTTCTCCATCTCTTTTCGATCCTCGACTGCTAATATAACACCCCAAGCTCTATAGCCATGCCAACCACCACCACTTCTCTGATCAAAACTAGCTAGGTGGCTGATATCAGTTTGTGATAATTATAGTTTGTCATATCAATTTGCCCCTTAAGGTTTAGATGATTATAGTTTAACTCCTTTTATTTCGAAAACATACTTTTTGCCCTTGAATGTAACATTTTTTATATAGTATTTGACATAAACTTTTCGAACTATAATTTATATTGTATAGTACATATCTCTCAATGAATTTGAATTGTTTAATAATATAGATTGAAAATTAATTTTAATCATTTAAATTATCAATTTGTTATATATCTAAATATCAAATGGTCTTTTTACCCTTAGCTTAAAAAGACAAAGTGTATATTTTTAAACAAAATTGGGTAAGTAATTTCACTTAAACCTCATGGGCAAACTGTAATTTTTCCTTTCGATTTCGTTTCCCAGCCTTGCTTCAAGTAGCATAATCCGGCCATAAAGCAATGACATTAGAACTTACCTAGGGGAGAAAGAATTACTCTAAGCCCAAATTCCAACCCGAACTCAAACTCGAAATGCTAGGTTTGGATCAAGTTCAATGAAGGAAAAGCCCTATTTGGGTTGGCCTGAACCTAACTTGTTTGATGGTGAGAAGGGATGTTAAAAAATACCTTACCCGACCCTACCCTCCTCAAACCCGGCTTCCCAAACACGAACCCTACCCTACCCTCAATGTCATGGGAAGGATATGGGTTTAACTTATCCTACTCGACCCTACTCGCATCCATCTTAAATTAGCATATTTATATTCAAAATATAATTTTATTTCAAAAATAAAATTATAATTTAACATTAATTATCTTATATTGCTTTAGTTTATGATTTTTTTAAGCATTAGTAATTGTGAATATACACATTCTTATGAAAAATATATGTAAATGTATAAAATAAAAGTCTAAAAAAATCAAACATATGTCTTAAAATGATAGTTGGTGAGTATAGTACTTACCTGTGAGGCGGGTACTAAGCAAACCTAATTATTTAAGACGAGTGTTTGAAATTAGCTATATCCAGCTCAAACCTAGCCTGTTGACATATCTAATTGTGAGAATAATATGTGACGCATTTCTCTACTACATCAACTCTTTCCTGAACCAATTACTGTAGAAATAGGTCCTCAAAATTTCACCTTCCTTAAATGTAACCTTAGATTCCCCCAGCACAAAGCTGCGATACCACTTGGAGCTTCATAGAAAATTAGCATTTCTTCTTAACTCAATAAGCAATCTAATGGCAAATTCACCACACTCGAATTTGTTTAATATCCTGAAGAAAATATCTGTCTCTGGTATTCTCAAAAAATTCAAAGTTTTCTTTTGGAAATGCTTTTCCAGTAGCAATGAATTTAGCTACTCATGATGGAGGCCTGTTAAATTCCCTATGCTCATAATGTCATTTGGCGCCTGAAAAATTGATGCATCTAGTTTGGGGGTATCTAGGATCTCAAAAAGTATTAGGTAACTTTTGCGCCAGACCATCAACTTTCAGTTTTCTATTTTTTGAGAGTTAGTTATCCTCAATGCTTGATGAGCATAATAGGTGGCAAAGTGAATGTTTCATTTGCTTAGTCTCTACACTTTGAATTATCTGGTTAGGCAAGAATGAATGTGTTTTCCATAATCATTAATTCTATTCCTAATAAAAAATATCAAGTAGAAATGACTTCATATAATAAATAGGCATCTCTCTAGAGACTACCAAATCCAACCATCTTTATTTTTCTTTACTTCCCTTAATTCTCTTTGCTGCACCTGGGGCCTAACCAACTTTATGATGAGCCAAATCATTCCCCAAAAGTTTCATTGTTGATGGTGCCTGGGGACAATGAACTGGTTTAAGGGTAGTGTCCATGGTTTGGATGAGAATCAATGCCCTCCTCTATTACAAGAGGGAACATTCATCCCACAATGCTCTTTATTTCTCGAATCATAACTCTAAGCGTTCCTGGAGCAAGTCAAGTTGCACTGTATCATGGGATACAATGTATTACTATTCTTTTTTATTGCACTAATTAACTCCTTCATCAAGCACTTCAACAGCTATTTCCTTTTAGGCTATAAATAATGTCTTAGCTAAAATTCAGCAAACGCTAATCATACTTGAAGCATTTCCCTGCTGCTGGGTGGTTATAATTCCTTGAGAGTGAGTAGCTTCAGCTTAATGCTTTGCTAGTATTTCTCCTACCTTAGCTTATCTACATTTTACTTTCTATTCTGATTTCCAAAAAAATATCCTAGCCTATCACTTACATGGCCCAATTCACATTATCCCTAACCCAAAAGTAAAACATTCCATCCCTTTTTTACAACTCACACACCCTAGCCACTCCCAGTCCACATCATGATCACACTCATCTTCTCATATATATATATATATCTTTACCTTTCTCGAACTCTCTCTCTTTGATCTTATGCACCACCTTCATGAATCATGTCTTTTACGCTATGAACTTACATGGATAAACAAAATCCACTAGTTTAACCTCTTCGCATTCACCAATCTCAGAACATATGATCTTTGTTAGAGTTGCCACTGTGAAGTTAGTGGAGGACAATGATGGCTAGCGATGTTGCTTGATCGTCCAAGCCTCAAACCAATCTCATTCAGATGCTCAATCTTTCATGGGTCTGTCTTCATCTCTGCCTTGCTTCTCCCTAATTTCTCTACTGGATTTGTCTGATTTCTACGTTGCTGCTATTGTCTACACTTTCTTGGTTTCTTTGCATTTTTTTTTTTGTTGTGAATTGTTAAGTAACTTAATGATTTTGTTTGATTTTTATTTTATTTACGCGTTTTTCTCTTTCTTTTTCTTTTGTTGCAAGTAATAATTTCAGGTTATCTCAAAAGCTCCAAATTTCAATCATGACTTTTTTGGGTCAGTTCAGTTTGACTCAGGTTTGAGGGGAAATTTAGATTGCAATCTAAGCCTAAACCGTGCATGTCATAAATCAAAGGTCCCCTGAAGGCCCGATGAAATACAGAATCTATCTCCTTACATTTTGTACACCACCTCTTTGCTCTGAAAATCCCTAACGGCCTCAAGGAGTCATGCATCTTCTCCCATATATCACCCAAAATCTGAGTCATATGCATATTGTCTATTCAAATTAAGCCATCAAATGCATTAATATCATAAAGGGAAAATTTTTCGTTTATGTAACAGTTTTCCTTTTTGTGATCATGGTTTGATTGGTGTCATGATCCGTTTCTTGCAATTACAAACTCTTTAGAATGATTTGTTAGATCAAGTCAATTTAGTTTTGAAAGTGGCGCCCAGTGGACTGATGGCTCATTTCTGTACTACACATTTTCAGATTAATAATATTTCCTTCTTGCCGTTCCAAAAGATATCATGACATTGAGACATATTATAATATTTTATTAGAGATAAATCTGAAAAGGCAATTCTTAACTAAGTGAGATATATACATAGCATGATGAATCGGGAGAGTTGGTGTTTCTAACGTATTAAATTATGTATTTATCCTTCTAATTTGTTCAAAAAGGGTTAGACAAGAAACGCAACCATGCATTTTACAGTTTTTTTTTTTCATTCTCTTTTGCTCATTCAAGTAATTTGTGATTATTTTCAATCTTTGAATGGAAAGCCGGTGGAAAGATGGTGGTTCTTTTCTTGTTTATGCTGCAACTTAAGACTACCAACACAGGGGCAAAAACCTAGCCTAATTTGAGCTATTTATTATATCCAGACCCTGATCTATGAAATATTATTAGTTAATCAAATATTGATGTAGGTATATAAATTTACATACGTTACTTATTTCGGTAATAAGTGTAGCCACTTTAATTTTTTTTTCTTTGTTTTATTGGGTTAGTTACAATAATTAATTTATATGGTCTTGCCCACATTTTATATGTAGTTTTATGAATTATTTCTATATATTTTCTTGTTATGAAGTCTGGACTGGTGCTCAAGAGGCCCAAAAATTAGAAGGAAATATGATGGTGATATTCAAGCAACAAAGTGGAATAAAATATTTGGTTAGCAAGATAATTTCACCAGAATTAACTAAGGGAAAAAATTTACGAAAAAATATAACTAAATAAAGAAAGGAGCTAGATTAAAGTTACATATTAATTCACCTAAAGAGGCACAGAGATTTATGTCCCTGATTAGAATCCTAATTAATTTTAATCTATAATTATTAGTAGGGAAAAACACAGAGCACATAAAACTCAATGGAAAATTAACCGGGCTGCAGGGCATGCATGTAAACGAAGGCACTGCCACCTGCCAGAGGAAGAAGAAAAAGTAACACCGGCCAAAATTCAGCTTCAGGCTCTTCACAAATGGCAGCCATCACTGCCACCTAAACCCTTCATCTCCTCCGTCGGTTTCGACCCTCCTCCACTATTTAACACTCCCAGCTCTAGTTAGTCATGGCAACCACAACAAACTTATCTCTGATTAAAACTAGTTCCCAGATATCTTTTTTCATTTCCAGCCTTCCTCCGAATGGCGAAGTCCGTTGAGCAGGACACTGTGAAACTCGTCAATCTGTCGCAGTAAGATTCATATATATATATATATATGCAGACAATATTTCATGTTGCAGGATCATACGTATGTGTCTGCTTCTTCCGACATTGATTTATAACTGGTGATGTTGTTCTGTTGGCAGTGGTGATCCCATGATGTTCGAGCCGTTCTGGAAAGTCCAAGGGGACGACGCTAAGGTGGTTTTCAACGGCCAGGATGCAATGAGCTATTTCAGCAATCCGTCCGGTCCGGTCTGCTGGTTCCTGGAGGAGAAGCTCGAAGCTGCCGTCAGGGGGCTGCATCGAGTCGTTGGGAACGCAGAAACAGATGGGAAAGTGATGGTCGTCGGCAACGGCGCCACCCAGCTGTTTCAGGCGGCGCTCTACGCGCTCTCCTGCGACTCTCCTCAGCCCCCCACCATCGTCACCGCCGCGCCCTTCTACTCTGTAAGTGTTTGCCTTGATATTATCAGAAACCCTAATTCTCCTTCGGCGATGTTCCCTAGACAGATTCTCATCTGATGGGTCCACTCATTCACTTCCTCAGACTCATAAAATCACGTGTCTTACCTTGTTTTTGTTTACTTGATTTATTTATTTATTTCACGTAATTTTAGGAGAAAATTTATATATCTATAATTCTTTTTTTTTTTTAATTCTCCCATCTTAAAAAGGATAATAAGTTTTTTTTACCGTCTAAAAAAAACTATTTCTATTTTTGAAAAGTTCTTAAGATACAAAATCATTTAGGCCATTTAAGTTATTTAATTAAAAAAATATTTTCTTTTTCTGATTCTTATTTAAACTCTACACAATGCAAAATCCTAAAAATGAATTTTTTTTTATTTTAGAATTAAGGTAAATACTTTTTTTTACCATCTCAAAAAGAATGATTTATTTTTATTTTGAAAAATTTTTAACAAACAAAATATTTTTGACCATTTAAATTATTGTAACTAAAAGAAAATTTTCTAATCTTTATTAAACTCTGCACAGAATTCTGAAAATCAATTTTTTATTTTAACATCAAGGTGAAAATGAAAAAGAAAAATAACATAAATTATACACATCTTAGTAAAAAATACATCATCCAAAATAGTATAGAATGCCACTGTTAAACACAGTGAAAAATGAAAAAAAAACAAACAAATTCAAAAGTTCAGGTAAATAGATCGATATGAAGGGAGTTTTCGTGTTGATATTTGGATCGTAGTCTTACAAAGAAGAGACGGAATTCTTGCGTTCGGGGCTGTACAAATGGGGCGGCGACGCCAACATCTTCTGCGGAGATGGGCCGTACATAGAATTGGTCACTTCTCCCAACAACCCCGACGGTGCCATTCGGGAGGCCGTCGTCAAACGCCCCGGCGGCGTGGTCATCCACGACCTCGCCTACTACTGGCCCCAGTACACACCCATCACCGCCACTGCCGATCACGACATGATGCTCTTCACCTTCTCTAAGGCCACTGGCCATGCCGGTTCTCGACTTGGGTACACACACCTAATACAACTTCGAAGTTATACCTCTTGATCTTGATCTCTTTGAATTATCTCATGCTCTTTTTTCCTTTTTCAGTTGGGCGCTGGTGAAGGATCAGGAGCTGGCGAAGAAGATGGTGAAGTTCGTGATGCTGGCAAGTATTGGAGTGTCCAAGCCATCACAGATTCGAGCTGCCAAGCTTATTGATGTCATCATCTATGGCTGCCAGAGGCATGGCACGCGAGGATACAACCTTTTCAGCCACGTGAGGGCGGCCCTGGCGGAGCGCTGGGGCATGCTGCTGGACGCGATGAAGCTCAGCAAAACTTTCACTCTGGAAAGCCGCCTTTATGACCCGCAGCCCTGCAAGTTTAGCACCCAGATTTCTCAAACCTTCCCTGGTAAGTTGTCGCCTTTCCCAGAAAATTCCAGACCAAAATCAATTAACGATAAGTGGAGAGATTTTATTACCCTGATATAAAGCTAACACGATCTGAGATTTTATGTACACTATTACTCTGAGTGGAGCAGCTTTCGCTTGGTTGCGCTTCCATGGAGACCTTGACCCTGAGGAGGCCTTTAAAGCTGCCAAGTTGTTGACAAAAGGTGGCCGGAACTTCGGCTGTGATCGGGGATACCTTAGGGTAAGCATGCTTGGAACCGATGAAGCTTTCGACCTTTTTCTCAGGGAGCTCGTGAAGATAGGAAACCCTGTGGCTAATGGTGGAAGCACAAACCAACCAGCTGCTGCCCTTAGCTGAACTTTTTCTGGGATCAACTGCGCCCTATGGGAACTTCCCCTCTTTTTCTTACTAGGTTTGCAGGCTCAACAAAGTTCTTTCTGGGCTTGTCACCACAATTAAGTGAGATGGTGATGATAATTAATAACCATAGCATAAACTAGCTAGGTTGAAGTTTGTTTGTTTAGTTTAAATCTGAAGTATGGAGTGGCATGCGACTACCATGAAGTTAAAGGAAAAGCCATGCATGCTCTTCCTATGAATTGCAATGGCTGTTGGAATAGTTACCCCTTTTATTTTAGCTTCACCAATCTAATGAATCATGGGAGTTTCATTAGTCACTTTTTATACTTGTCGCATGTTTGGGCTTCAATATATTCAAGTGGTGGAATATTGGATCGGTTTAAGGGTCAAATCTGCAACAACTTCTTAGCAACAATCCAAGATGAATGCTTGGTAGAAATTCATAAAAAGCCTTGGAAAGCAGTAGTTTTCACAACACCGTGCCACATTTCAATTGGGAGGAACAATCAAATCTTTAATGGCAATAAAGCAATTCAAGGTAAATTAAATTCTTTTCTTAATTCAATCCCTTTGGCACTTTTCACTACTAAAAAGCATGCATTTTTTCAATGGTCGAATTTTCAATGGCTAATCCGTTGGAAAAAGAGATGATGAATTTCCAACCGGTGAAAATTTTGAAGATCATAGCCGTTGGAATTTCCAACGCATCTAGCTGTTGGAAATTTGATAATTTTAAATTCCAACACGAAGGCTGTTAGAAATTCTCAAGTTAGAAATTTTCAACGCGAAGGCTGTTGGAAAATTGTGCTAGTAAACCAATAAACTTCACAATTTTAGAAAATAAAGTAGTATTTTAAAAATATTTTATAATAAATAAGGGCGAATTTCAAAAAAACCCCTGAGGTTTAGTGAATATTTCACTTACCCCCTCCTGTTTGGAAATTCTCCTCTTTACCCCCTTAGGTTTAGGGCGAATTTCAAAAAAACCCCTGAGGTTTAGTGAATACTTCACTTACCCCCCTCCTGTTTGGAAATTCTCCACTTTACCCCCTTAAGTTTAATAGATCCTTCACTTACCCCCTTCCATAATATTGTAAATAATTTTAATTTACTTACAATGCTCAATTATTATTTAATTAAAATTATAGTCTTTACAGAATTGTAGATTTTTATAGTAATAAAACATGTAAATATTAAAATGAATACTTAAAAAAAAATCTATTTATATGAACTTTTACATACTGGTATATGAACAATAATGCCCTTGTCAAATGTGGATACTGTATTTACTTAATATAATTTTTCAATAATTATTATATAATTACTAGAAAATTTAAATTTTCTATTATTGATGAACATTTCACCTAGGTGAAATTTCAAAAAGGTGACAATTGTGATAAAAAGATGGTGTAGAAACCTTACTAAGCATTTAAGGGCGAGATTATTTTGCATTAGTTTTAATGTATTGTTGTACATTATTCTTATATAAAATTATTATTTACTTTATTTCAAAAAAATTATTATTTAATGAAAATTTTAATTTACTGAGCTTTACATTTTAAAAAGTCTAAAACTACCTGGAGAGTCATAAAAATATTCTAAAATTATTTTTTAAACATATTAAAGTGTAAAATTTTAATAGATTAATAATTTTAGATAAATAATCACTCTATATAATATGATGCAAAAATGATACTTTTACTTATTGCAACATATAATTGATAGTTTTATATATTAATTTAGATACTTTTACTTATTACATCATACACTTTTATTTTTTAAGGAAGTTTTACATGTCTATAATATAATAATTATTTCGATTATATGTATATAAAATGAACAATACGTAAGTTAATTAAAGTAAATCTTAGAATTAGATCATTTTTTCATCATTCTTATATAAAGTGATTATTTTGCTAAAAATATTAATTTATTAAAACCCTACACTTTAATACGTTTAAAAAATAATTTTAAAATATTTATGTGACTTTCCAGGCAATTTTGGACTTCTTAAAATGTAAATCACGGTAAATAGGTAATTTGAGTAAATAATAATTTTTTTTGAAATAAAGTAAATAATAATTTTATATAAGAATAATGTACAACAATACATTAAAACTAATGCAAAATAATCTTGCCCTTAAATACTTAGTAAGGTTTCTACACCTTCTTTCTATCATAATTGTCAACTTTTTGAAATTTCACCTAAGTGAAATGTTCATCAATAATAGAAAAAAGAATTTCTTTCTTTAAGTAAAGAAAAATTAATAATTTAAATTTTATAGTAATTATACAATAATTATTGGGCAATTAGACTAAGTAAATGCAGCATCCATACTTGACAAGAGCATTAATGTTCATATACCAGTATATAAATGTTCATATAAATAGATTTTATTTTTATTTTAAGTATTCATTTTAGTATTTATGTGATTTATTACTATAAAAATTTACAATTCTAGAAAGACTATAATTTTAATTAAATAATAATTGAGCATTGTAAGTAAATTAAAATTATTTACAATATTATGGAAGGGGGTAAGTGAAGGATCTATTAAACTTAAGGGGGTAAAGTGGAGAATTTCCAAACAGGAGGGGGTAAGTGAAGTATTCACTAAACCTCAGGGGGTTTTTTGAAATTCGCCCTAAACCTAAGGAGGTAAAGGGGAGAATTTCCAAACAGGAGGGGGGTAAGTGAAGTATTCACTAAACCTCAGGAGGGTTTTTTGAAATTCTCCCAATAAATAATAATAATAATAATACATATTTATTAACATATTTATAATGTATAAAAACATATTTATAAGTATAAATATATCATAATATGATATATGATGTAATAATGTGATATGATATATGATATATGATGCATTTGATAATAATTTGATAATATAATAATATAATAATAACGTAAGAATATAATAATATAATAATATAGTAACTTAATAATGTACTAATGTAATAATGTAATAATGTATTAATGCAAAATATAAACAATATAATAATTTAACAATATAATAATGTAATAATGTAATAATATATGATGTACAATATATATATATATATCATATATGTTAATGTATTATATAGATGATATATATTAACATATATATCAC
Source organism: Aquilaria sinensis (assembly GCA_005392925.1). Taxonomy (NCBI): domain Eukaryota; kingdom Viridiplantae; phylum Streptophyta; class Magnoliopsida; order Malvales; family Thymelaeaceae; genus Aquilaria; species Aquilaria sinensis. The sequence goes on along the minus strand of SMDT01000667.1, from coordinate 76,600 downwards.
ATATATTAATCTATCATATATATTATACTATAATGTTTCATATATTATAATGTATGTAACATATATATTAATAGATAATCATATATATTATACTATAATATAACCCATCCCATATAACCCAACCAATATATATACATCATAACCTAGCTCTACCCTCTCAAATCCCAAGTCTGCAGCCCCTCCCTCTCTCTCATCAATCCTCATCTTTCTCGGCCCTCCCCTCATCTCTCTTGGCACTCTCTGTCGCCCCGCCATACCCTCCATCTCTCCGTCTCGCCGTCCTCTCGATCCTTTTCGTCGCCTCGCCATCCTTCATCCTCTCTCCGTTTCGTCGTTGCCGTCACTGTCCCTTGTCCTCTCCGTTGCCTTGCCGCCATCCTTTCCGGTCCTCTCTCGATCATCTGTGTGCGTCGTAGATCAGTCGTTCCCCCTTCACGGATCAAGCGGAGACGTAGAAGTGCTAATCTTATCGCCGTCGTTTCAGTCCTCTCTCGATCACCATTAATACGTGCTGTCATCTGTCATCTGTGCCTGTTCGTCTGCTTTTCTTGCTCCCTTGATGCTGTTCTCCTCGCCCTCCTCCCTGTCCAGGTGCCGCTCTCCTCGCCGTCCTCGAATGCCTCACTTTCTAGCCGCCATCCGATATAGGTTATTTCCAATTATATTTGATTTTTGCGATCTTGGATTTGTATTTTTTATTTGATTTCAGATTGTTAGATTTGATTTCAAATCAGATCTAATTGTTGGATTAGATCAACTTGTTAGATGTCACAGATCAAATTTTTATTTGACTTTTTGATTTGGTGAATTTTGTGATTTTGAATTTTTTTAATTTTATAATTTTCTATAAATAGCAATATAATTTTGTGAACTTTAATTTTGATTTTTTAAGTTTTTGGAAAACATAATTTTTTATACGTATTTTTTAAATTATATAATTTATAATTTTTTGTGTAATATATATATAGTTTTAGTAAATGATATAAAATTTAATTTTAGTAATAATATCAAATATTTTATCAGTGTCTTTTTACTGAATTTTAGTTAATTAATTTTTTGTGAATATAAAGTATTAAATATTTTTTTAGTAAATATAAATTATAAATTTTGTAATAACATAAATATATTTTTCACGTGTTTATATATATATTTTTATTTTTTTAAAACAAGTTTCCAACGGCCTAACCATTGAAAATTTCCATCGGCTTAAACCATTGGAAAAGTTCCATCAGCTTGAGCTATTGGTATATTTCCAACAGCTAGGCCATTGGAAAATGGTTCAGCTGTAGAAAACAATTCTATGAGAATAGGCCGTTGGAAAATTTGAACAACTTATATTCCAACACGAATGCCGTTGAAAATACCAACAGTCAATCCTTCAGCCATTAGAAAATTTTTTTTCAACACATCGTTTACCAACTGTCTTGTTTCCAACGGCCAACCGTTGGAAAAGGTCGTTAGAAAATCACATTTTTTTAGTAGTGTTTGTATCATTAGAAGTAGTTTTTTGACCTTCTCACTATTCAACTAGATCAACAACCCAGCTGCCTTTTTTTTTTTTTTTGTATGTAGCTACTCTTGTGCTTTTTGTGTATATTGCTAGCTACTCTTGTGCTTTTTGTGTATATTGCTTTTCAGGCTATTATTCTTGGGTAACTTTGCAAATACCAGCCTCTGGCTGGTTTCTTTCATTAATATGATTTCACATTTTTTACTATCAAAAGAAAATTAAGTATGTTAAGAAACCACTTATTCATCAAATATATGGATTGGTGATATGTAACTAAAACATATGGAGAAAGAAGAAAGAGATAGACACGAGTGGCAAACAACTTGTTGATAATACATATAATACATATGGTAGCTCTAATTTATTCAAATAGGCAGAGCAAGTTCTTTTTTATTTCTATTTTAATTTTTTTTTTATAATAAAGGATCGTAAAAGTACATCAGCATTTAGTATAAAAGAGAAGAAACTACGAAAATAAAAAAAAAATGATGCTAATTCAAAACATTGTTAACACAATATATAAAGTTCCTTGGCCTGACTTTGTACATATCTGTTACCCAAAACCAAAACCTGATAATAATAAGAGTAGTTCAACACCACAACATATAAACAAGTGACTAAAAGCCCTGCAGGATGAAATTTCTTAATTTAAACACAAATTGTCACACATCTGCAGATGTGGTACAAGAAACCAAATTTGCAAAAGAAAATTTTAATTGAAATTTTCATTAATATCAAAAAAATTGAAAAGTTTAAATTTACTAAACAATTAATGGATAGAAACTCAATTTATAGAGATGATAAGTTAATAATTTAAATTATTCATTTAGTACAAAAAATATACTACATCCGTGCATATTCTTTGAAACATTTGATTTTTTCAAATAGTTTGACTTAAATTTATTTTTATTATTGTTTGTTAGAAAAAACTAAAAAAAATATATATTTAGAAACTATAAGATTTTATTTATCATTTATATATAAAGGTTTTTTATTTATATACTAAAATGTTGAAAATAAAAAATTATTTATAAATTAGTTGCTGAAAAGTATTGAATGCTGTAAAGAATTTAGAACGGAGAAAGTATATGAATGTTTGCTAAGAATACAATAAAAGTACTCTCTCTGTCCCATATTATTTGCACCATTTAACTTTTTCACATAGATTAACTTGAATTTATTCATATTAGTATTTATTAGAAAAAATAAAAAAAATATATATTTAGAAACTATATGCCTTGATTTATCATTCTTATATAAAATTCTTCATTTATATACTAAAATATTGAAAATAAAAAATCATAGATTAATTACTGAAAAGTGAATGGTGCAAAGAATATGGAACGGTGGGAGTATTATATATTAAATACTGTGTCCAAGGTTAATAATTTTATAACCAATTAAGTCTGAAATAGTTAGAAATATATTTATACAAGATCAAGCAACCAGAAAAACAAATGACCAAAGAGAAATAATCACTATATTATAAAAACCTTCTTCTATTTTTAGGGGATTTTCTATTCAAATTCTATGCCATCTGAAAAATATTAATTTTTTCTGCAAATTAATGCATATTGATGAATTTATTTAAAAAAAATATTTGTTTAGCGTATTCGTTTTCTAGATTAAAAAAAAGAGAATTAAAGTTTTATAAAAAAATAGTTGCTTTTTTCAAAAATAAAATAAAATAAGTTCTAATTGATGAATTTATTTAAAAAAATATTTGTTTAGCGTATTCGTTTTCTAGATAAAAAAAGAGAATTAAAGTTTTATAAAAAAATAGTTTCTTTTTTCAAAAATAAAATAAAATAAGTTCTAAAAGTGCATTTTAACTTGTTAGAGTGTTGTCAAATAAAAATTTGTATATTATTTTCACCTTTGTCATTTACTATTTTCACGTAAGTCAAAAAATAGAAAAAATTGAATATTCAAATGATGATAGTTTGAAGGTGTAATGTGATCAAGTAATTTAGAAAAATATGAAAATGTTGTAAAAATTTGGAATGTCTTAAAATAATAAATGTTGTAAAAAATGTAGGATAGAGGAGGATTATTTCAGCAAAAGATAAGTGAACAAAAATCTACAATTAAGTTGCAATATTCAAAGAAAGTTGTAATATTTACATTTTCACAAAAATATTTGGGTGTGACAATAGAAATTGAGTTAAACTGGAAGTTGGGTACTACCTTTCCCTAAGAAATTTACCGACATAATTAATTTCATTTCCTAATTAATTAATAAGTTCAGTATAGTGAATAAACACCCCATAATTAATTAAACATAGTCTTCTCAAAATGCCCTACAGATAAGCCTGCACCATGCAAGACATAAATAACTAAGGTTCGCTTAAGGTATTATGTGGCACACAAAGTCTTTCTCCTTACATTTGAACACCTCTATATATACTTCTGAAAATCCCCAATTAAGCACCTCGCAGAGGCTTGCACTTGTCCCACATCTCACAAAAATCAAACTCATCCATATATATATACACACACTACAAGAAATTAAGCAAGTTTTTTCGATTGTCTATATCATTGGAAAATCAACTGAAATAATTATTTCATACGAAAAAAAATTGTTGCGCAAAATAGTAAGAAATAACAATGTCAAAAAAAAAATGTCGGATAATCATCAAATCTTGCAACGATTTTCTATGTCTGCATTTCCTACAATTTTCTAATAGCAGATTTGACGGCTATTATGGGCACCTTATTCCTATGATTTTCTAATACTTTTCCATCCAATGATTTTCACATGATTCTCTTCCTACAATTTTGTGACAACCGCATTTTCTACCATTTTTTGGCATCTATATTTCCTACAATTTTTTATGATTGGTTATTATGTTTTTTTTTTTAATTTTGTACATATTGATATATGATTGTAAATATATAATTTAATTACTAAGAGAATAATTTTATATATTGATATATTTATTTAATTACTACTAGAAAGTTGTAATATTTACATTTTCACAAAAATATTTGGGTGTAACAATAGAAATTGAGATACTTACATTATTATAATTCTATGTATATACAAGTAATTAAATTAAAGGAAGAGAAAGAGGCATAACTGGAGGAGAGGAGCTGCAGAAATGTTGAGGAAGAGAGAAGAAGGAGATCTAGGGATGAAGTGGAGAGGAGAAGGGCTTGGATATTTATAGGTAGATGATGACAATTCGGTTACGCATTCTCCTACGATATTCCTATGATTTCTCAGAAATCTTTTCAGACAATTTTTTATTTGATTTAGGGTTAGTGTCTCAAAATCATAGGAAATATTTTTCAACCCCCCCTCCCCCAAATTTCAATTATTTCTCATTCCCGCCCCAAAATTCCCTCCCTAAATTCAATTCCTTATTTTCCCACTCTTGTTCCCACAATTTTCCTAGGACTACACAAAGCTAATTTAGACAATTTTGAGTCAATTTTTTATAATAATCTTAAAATCCTCACAAATATTTAAGAAGATTTTCCTACAATTGTTAATAAATTATTAGGAAATTAGTGGGACATTAATGAGTACATTAGTGGGAAATTAAAAGGATTAAAGGAGTACATTAGTTGGAAATTAAAAGATTAAATTAATACTTTAATTTACTGAAATATTATGTTTGTTACTTATTAACACAATCACGGATAAAGAATCAAAGGTTCAACGAATAAATGTTTACATGACAACTACATGCTTTCTTACAAATCTAATATTCAAATAACAACAATATATACTAAAAAAAAGTTAATATATAAATCACTTACCTTAATATGAAAATTTTTTCAATAGCTATGTATACAAAAAATTGAAAATTGCAAATGTGCGAAAGCAATAGTTGAAGCAAAAGAGCAAAGAGAGCAACGATTGAGAGAAATATGTAGAAAAATCATAGCATAATAGTAACAAAAATGAAAATGAAGGAAAATCATAGAATATTTTTTTCTACGATTTTCAGACGAAAGCTTTTGCTACAAAATTATTTGCAATAAAATCGTAGGAAAAACTATTCGCAGGAAAATCGAAGGAAACTTTTCATATGATTTTGTGACAATTTCAGTTCCCTTGATTTTTTTTTCCATCAAAATCATCGCACGTTTTCCTGTACTTATTTCCCACCAAGTCATTCTAACACATTTTTGACAATTTTTAATGTCACATCACAATAAGTAGCAAAACCATATGATAAATGTTTATTAACTAGTCAATCCCAACATTTCATATGGTTTTCCTACAATTTTCTTTTCCTATGATTAAAATCCTAGAAATCATACTTAAGAAATACCCCTCCCCTTGTAGTGATAGATCAATTCTATGTCATCAAATTAAATGCAATAATTAATTTCAAAAGGAGAAAATTTTTACTTTTTTTCTTAAAGTGGTTTAATTTCTCTTTTATCTCTCTTAGTGCATGGCAAAATGATGAGTATCGGATCGATCGAACAATATATTTGAGATAAATTTAACTAAGCGAAATAGCAAGATGAGTCATGAGTTGGTATTTCCCACACATTAAATTATGTAATTATCCTTCCTTGTTCAAAATGTGTTAGAAAAGAAAAACAAGCAACAATTTTACAGTTTCGCCATTCTCTCTCTCATTCATATGCAAGTTTGTGGGTATTTTTTTTATCTCCTAGTGTAAGTCGATAAAACCATGATATAGATTTACTTTTGGAGAGCTACCACATTCAAATGATAACAGAAGATCACTGTCAGAGCTGGCGCTTTGCTAGAATAGCTAAAACTATCTAGTCAAGCTAAGATAACCTCCTTTATAACTTCTTATAATTACCAGTTCAAGAGTTAATTAAATCTCATCAGACTCAGCCAAGGAGCAACCCAGAAAGGTGGATGGGTCCGGTTTAACTGTGTAGGTCAACTGCAATGCACAATAATCTTTGCATATAAGCATACTTACACCCTGCTAAACATGTACAGTATTACTGCTGTTATCTAAAATACAACATGCTTCCATGGTTTTTTATACATATATCATAAAACAAGATTTTACTATTTTATGTTCCATAACAAATAACTAACTATTTTATCTTGAAGATAAATCTTATAAAGTACTAATAATATAACAAAAATATAATTGTTTCTTATGAAACTTTGCCTTAAGCCTGTCATTCATGTACTTTTAACTTCTAAGTTTTTTTGAATTTTTTTAAATTTTGTTTCAACTTTTTGCCAACTAAACATTAACCCAACATAATTAAATGATCTAAACTACAAAGCCCACATTACTACGCAAAAGAAAAAGAAAAAGAAGTGCAAAGCCTATGACCTACATAACTACGGTCTAACTGAAGTTAATTGAGTTGTTTGAATCTTTTAAGTTTTGACTTAAACAGGTTTAAAGGGTGCAATCCAGTCCGATTTATCCCCCAAGTCACGGTTGAACCAATCCAACTAACCAAGTTGGTCAAGTTTGATAACACAAGAGTTGATTACCTAGGAGGTCTATAGCAGTCACTAATTTTTTTATAAGAATCAATATTTTCAATTGTCTCCACAATCCAGCCCTTATAGCAAGGGCTCTGCCCTGTCTTGTTACCAGCTTAAGTTTGAGACACCCTTCCCCCTTCCCTCACTTCTCAATAACGTCAACTTGTAGTCCTTCCATTACTCAGTCAAAAACACTCAACTTATAGTAGAACAATTCTGAGTAACAAAAATATAAATTTTCAATCACATTTTAAAATCTCTGAATGAATATAGAAACGTCTGATAATAAATATTCAACATTTTCTCCATTCAGAGTAAGTTATAATATTCAAAGCAAGCTATAATATCTACGGTTGTATACGTAAAGCTTAGTTATAGTTATAGAAATTGAATGAGAATGAAAGCTTACTAGCTTACCCTAAGAAATGCAATACCTGACATATATTCTTTATATTAGTAAATTAGTTTGTTAGTTATTACTAAATAAGCGCCCTGCAATTATTCTTATAATAATACATTGAACAAATAAGTATATTATTTTTTATCAATTACATTTTTGTTATACTAGGAAGCATTTAAAAAATAAGGGTCTTTGAGTTTGTTGTTGAGGAATCGTTAGCACTGTGGAACAACCTATAGAAAATAAGAAAAACAAAACAAAACAAAACAAAAAAAACAGAAGTTAAACATACTACTAATTTTACTAAAGCTTCTACAAAACTTGATGCCAAAAATTTAACAAGCCTAATTTATTCTAGAAATCTGCCACTGAAACGGTATCATTTAAAATTTTATAACATTTTAGTACAGTCATTAGTAAATCTACTACGTTCAAAAAAAAAAAGATAGTTGTAAGAATCATATGAGTTTCATTGAAGAATACAACCAATCTCTTTCAATAAAAGTACAACCATTTCCACATTTACCTAAGGTTAAGTATTGAACTCCTGAATGTACCAGAAAAAAAAGGGAGCTGAATTCCTCAAGACAACCCGCTCAAAATCTAATTTGGACTCCGTCTTTGTGAGTACTTACAATCTTCCTCGAACAACCGAGTTCAAAATCTTCATCAATTTCAAAGCAGCAGAAGAAATATAAGCTTTTCCAATGTTATTATGATCAATTCCACTTGCCTAATGATGAAGTGGCTTTGGACCCAACGCTTATACAAACGAGGCAAAAAGATATAATCAGAAGGAACCACACTTACACACTTATCCACAGCCTTCAGTTTTACATGTTAGGCTCGTCGCCAAACTAGTTTATAAGCCTTAGTTCATATTCCCCGGCCATTGTAATGTATCTTACCCATGGAAGGGCCTGGTACCCACTCTTTTCTATGATCTTCAAGTACCGAACCTGGAGAGTCACATCACACAAGCAGCTAAAATCAGGATCAACTAAAACTCTTGCAACCATAGACATCATCACAAAATCTTAACGAGCAAAACTAGAATTCAAATGGTACAGAGCAATTGTTACAATTAGCACATCCTTCAAAATAACATCCTGCCAAACACAACCCATATGATTGTCCTTCAAGATTGTTAGGAAGGTTTATGATTCTAACTTTAGGTTTCTTGGTACGTTGCAGCATAAGAACCAAGTACTGGACCATTAACTGAACTCTCGAACCAAGCAGGTTCTGCTGAAAATTAAGAACCAAAAAGACCTCTAAAAAATCATCATCATCATCATCATCATCATCCCGAACTTCAACTACAACTATATTTGGATGAAGTTCATAACATAAAATTTACTGTAAAAAGCACATACTGACACTATAACTTGATTTACAAAACAGAGCAACACAGGATGCTTTTAAGTTCTGCAGCAGGAATAAACAGAGAAAGTAAATATGTAAAGGGTTCAAGAGGGTTGTCTCCAACTAAATGACTGTTGAACTTCACAAAAATTGCCTGGTGGAGTGTTAAGACCGAGAATGCAGGCACTGGTGAACAGTCATAATGAGCGTTGTGTGGAGTGAGGAGAGGCAATGGGATGCCATTACCATAGACTTAGGGGACAAGATATTACTTACACAGGTGTGACTTGCAGTGGCAAAAGGTAGATTACCACAAGGAGTCTTTGGTTTTTATGATTTTACCCCATACTGGTGGATGCGACACTATTGTTTTGTATGGAACAGGAATAAAAGACATTCTTGAAGGTTATGCATTTCCAAATAGGACGAGTGAAATGGGAGAGAGGAAGTGACACATTGTGAGATGGGTCACCAAAAAGGGGCTTCTGTTAGTTTAAAAATGAGCCTAATATAGTATCATGCATCAAGCCTATTTAGGCTTCATTAGCATTGATTTATCAAACACAAACAGCCCGATACTAATACCTTCATATTCTGGTATACTTGATAATAAAACTAAGCAGGTGTATTTTATGAGCTGAGGAAACTGGAAGAATAGTTATGGTTACACCATAATCCTTTCAGCTGCTAGAAACCGCAGAATTATAACAATCCAACTTCAAGTGTTTTAAGCTACTTAATGTCCCAAGGACCAACATTGGAAAGGTACAGGACTAATTTCCAGTAAAAAATACCTGTATTCCAGAAACTGTAAAATAGGGAATTTCGAACTTCACACGTATTGGAGCTTTTCTCTCTGGGCCTGCATCTTCAGCTGTTATACTAGGAAGACTGAATTCTGCCCTCAACATGTACTCCTACAAATGTGGAAAGCAAACAGGAAAAAGAATAAACAGCATTGCAAGAATTAAAGGCATTTTCTCAATACCTACATCACAACAGACAAATCTGCTGGATAACTTCAAATCAGGTTATACCTTGCCTCCTGGAAAGGATCTTATTTTCCATACTAATGCGTCTTTTTCAGGAGCATATGATGCAGACCCCATGGACGTCCTAATGTTTGGTTTAGAAGCATCAGAAGGCACAGGCAACTCAATCTCAACATTGGTAGCAGTACTGCACAATTAAATTATATTTTCATGAGATCCTAATGACCCACTTCCAAGTCTGCCAGGTATCTAAAAGACTTAGGCAGTTAGGTCATACCTACGCTCCTTGAACTGACTCCTGGCCTTTATCATTATTTCAATACGGCTCCTTGAATGCCTTTCAACTTGAGCTTCCACCCAGATGAGAGGCTTCACCTGAAAATAAGAACACAAACCATCAATTAATGAGCTAACCGGAACAAACATGAACGAACATGATCCACACCCCAAACTAGTTGATGCAGCAACTAAATGGACTGGCAAAAAAAAAAAAAAACAGATAGCAGTAGCAGTAATACAATTCCTCCATTTCCTCGGTCAAATGCCACATCCCAATAGAAACTGGAAGATGCTGAGTTGTATTTTTCATATTCCAACCTAGAGAGTCTTTCTTCAAAGAATACTATAACCATGACTCTAGCGTAAAACAATTTTTACATATAAAAACCCGAAATTTGTACCTGGGTACTGAGTCTATATGTCATGAGATCAAAAGATCCATCTGGTGGTATGAAGGATATTGTCCGATCATTTTCAAATCGTGCCAATCGGACACACCTGGGCCAGAAGCAAAAAGTAAGCATGTATAGAAAAACTCTACAACCACTACTAGATTGGACAGCAAATATAGGCCACATACTGATGAAATTTTATGTCCTCCAAATCAATGGCCTTTCCTTTTGTTGCTCTGCCTTGGGCCTCCAACAACACTCTATCATTTAAGCCAAGCTTACATTCAGGCATCCCACTGGAAAGGATAAACAATAGCCACTGCCTTTTAGAAACAGATGTCGCAAAAATAATGTATGCCACATCAATTTTCAAAATGAAAGTTTGCCCAGAGAGACTACAAATTATATTGAACAGAGTATATGCACACATGGATTGCTGCAGTAAAGGAAAGCTTTCTAATGTATAAAACGATATTGCTGTGGAAATAATGAATGAAGCACAAAAAAACACATAAACAAAAGATGTAAGAGAACTCCCAGACTGAATTGTATAATCCTTTTGCCCTTAATAAGTTCCTGGATTTAATGAAATTGAGTATAAGTATAATAGAATCTCAATTTAGAAGTTAACTTATTGACATTTTTCATGCAATTATTCTCTTACAAATTGAAAATTAATGCGAAGTAATTCCAGATTCACAACAAGTTTCAATCAAGAGAAGACTTCGGTTTGAAAAGGAAGGATTTTAAACTTTGACTTACCAGAGTTAATTACTCCGGTTTCATATGTCAGATGACTTTTCTTCCTTTCCAACACTTGAAGATACATTTTCAGAAAGTAGAAAATTTCAACATATTATGGTATATTAATCGTAAACATAGTTAAACCAAATCCATGTTCCCAAAAAAATTTTCCATTTTAGTGGGTCAAAGAAATTTTGTGTACCTTCATAGCACCACCACTAGATATGACCAGGGATTTAACATACTCACAAACAGAATAATGTAATCATAATCCAAACCATCAAAACATTATTTTTTTCATTGTGCCAAATAATGACCACTTGGACTTGACACAGAACAAACCTTAAATAAGTTCTCATCTTCAATGCTCCAACAACATCAGATCTAATTATTTGTCCATTGCTGTTGACAAGTATATTGACACTCTCCACCACATCTAAGAAGACCTGAAATGAAGAACAGACCATGATAATTCAGCACAAGCCCCATAAAATGCTGAACAGAACAAAGAAATACATACTTCATTCTTCTTATAGTGTATCCCTTCACTACGCCAAGAGACAGCATTCGTAACAGCCATGGGTGGCCTTTGCCCTGTTTCCATCCTATATGCATCCGTCTTGATAAATTCACTCAATATCTTTGCTTCAGTGTACTGAGGGTAACCAAAATCCATCATTTCATCAAGCAACTCATACTGCCAAATAAACAGCAATCCAGAGTTAACAAACTCACTACGTTGATATCTTGGACATCACAAAGTACTAGCAGCAGGATAAAGTGAATCCCAACTAAAAAAGTAGTAACATATTTGTGACCTGTACATACCACCACTACGAAATTATCCCTTAATGATTCCTCTTCCAACTCTTCAAAATAATGCTTAAAGACCTGGGCGAACAGAAGCAGATCAATAAGAAATGTGTAACTTAAAACAAACTGCAGTTGATCAAGTATAGCTATTGAGTAGAATTACTAATTGCACTTACATCAACTACACGATGCAAGAAGAACAAAAGGCTAGCAGCATTGCAATTCTGCCTAGATGCTGTCATCAGATACACATTGCTGTGCTGTATGAACAAGTACGTCACTCCATTATCATACACTACTGGATCTTGAGATTGCGGATCTCCCTGAATGGATTCACAAGAACCAACTCCAACATTAAGCACCGTACTCAACTCCCAGTTAATGGAAACAAAACATTTCGCAACTAGAGCCCATCTCAACATATATTCAAATCACATGAATTATCCACCAAAAGTTCTACATGCTCTCTATTTGAAGAGGCAACGAACAGCAAATAAGAACCAAAAATTCATTCTTCTCTACTACCCTCGTCCGATCTAGTTGCTATGAAACCCTCCAAAGACCAACATCACGCGGCAAACTCAAATCCGAAACCTCCAAAAGATAAAGAAAAAAAATGGTAGGGAAAAAAGAAGAAAAAAATGGAACCTCTTTCTCGATAAGCTTGGTGAAGAAGCGCTCGGCTTGCGCGGCGGAGACATCGCCACGGTAGTCGCGCCAAACCAGAACCCGCCCCTTTATATCTAGAAGAAACAAGGCCGATGCAGCTCCGGCCATATTCCGATCAAATCTCCAGCTATTGAGCAGATCAGATCGGAGCTCTGGATCCGATCGAATCGACGCCGTCTGATTACGGTGGAATTAAGCGCATCATACAGATAGAGATGGCAGAAGAAGATGAACCATCAATTACGAAACAATTGTACAATCGAAGACCCGTCTGTGAGAGCCTATGCCTCTAGAAGTTCTGTGCTTCGTTTCCTTTCTTCAACCTTTTCCAGTTTCGGGCTGTTAAATGGAAGAACATGGAGGCCAACTTGCGATTTCGCCTTCGTTTTTCTTACCAGTTAAAATAAAACGGCGTCGTTCTATTACTAGTACACTTTTTGCCCCAGGGTTTATTTGCACTTTTCCCTTGTATTTATGCGGCAAAAGACCACTTTAAATGCTATAAGTTTCATACATTTCCTATTTCAATTTAAAAATTTATATTTCCTAAACGAGTTTCCAAACTTTGAAATTGACAACCGGTATAAACAGTTAGTTCTAAATTTGATGGGGGCAACAGATAGCTAATAGGCATATAACTTGAGCAAAATAGTCTGAGTCTAATATCAATTTTTTATATTCTAATGTAATTCGTAACTATTTTTTAATAAATTTAAATTATGTAATTTTTTATAGTTAATAAATCATTTTAAGTATTCATTTTTCCTCTCTGTAAACTAGGTTTTCATGTCATTTAAGCCTAACTGTCAGCACTTTTTAGTTTAGGAATAACTCTTGACATGTTAGCAAAATTTTAGAATCAATATGAACCATGAAAAGTTTTAGGACTGATGTAGAAATGTATGACTAGTTTTATGACTTTTGGTTATCTTTCCCCTATTTATAAAGTTACCTTTTTCAAGACCGTTAAGGAAATAGTTTGTTTTACATTTGAAAGCAGCACTTATGTTTGTACAATAACTCCTTTTCACAAAAAAAAAAACATTTGAAAGAAGGAAAAGTCTGATAATTTCATTTTTGTTACACAAAATCTAATAATATAAACTATTAACTGGCATTTTTAGAGTTACTAAGTAATGCAGTATCTATTAATATAAATTAATCTGAGTGAAAGAGAGTTGACACCTTAACGAAGAAATTATATGTTTTATACCATGCCTTGTTTATGGAAAAAGAAATATCTGAGAAAGATCGCTACATTGGCACTTGACGAAGAAGATTAAGCTTCTCTTGATAGCAAAAGGATACTTCGATTTTTTAAAAAAAATGTAAATATCCAAATTAAATTGAAAATCAATATATTTAAAGCGAATTAAGTTTGTTATTTTTTCAAATAGCAAAACAAATAAAATTTATGAAAACAAAAGCTTCAAGAGTATTATCAACAAATAAATGGTGAAATGGTAAGGATTGATGATGGAGTAACACCTTAATCATTGTATTATTTGGCGAATCAAATCAATTGACAAAATTTAGGTGATAGAACGGTGTAAATAACTTTTCCCATCATATAGTAAAATGATGAGATATATTATGATGTTGTAGACATTGACTTTTATCACTTGTTATTTGATAGACCTTGGCAGTTTCATGCTGCAATACAACATGATCAGTGAGATAATGTGTATAAATTGGAAAAATGAGGCAAGAAATTTGTGATAAACCTAAAAGAAGAAATTCTTGACCCAAAAGTGAACCTGCATTCTTTTCTTATCCTTACTTAGTCTAAGCACGAGATAGAGGCAACCATTAAGGAGTCCAAGGAGGCTTACTCGTTGGTTGTGAAATAGCTCTTCCTTGTTCATAAACTATGTTGCCTAAAATAATCTAACCTGTACTTGAAGAGTTCTAGGGCATGATGTCAAAAGGAATTGTTGGGTAAATTATGTCTCATAAGAGACACTCAACACCATATCAATATGATTCTTGGTATGAGCTTGTCGAACTTACCACATTGTTGGATAAGTCCAAAGAATAGTAAGATCCTCAAAGAGAAAGTGAATGACAAGAAAGTCGTGTAAATTTAGGTAGCCTTCAATATGTTCCCCCACCAATTTTTGCTATGATCCCCTTTCTCTTTGTTTACTTGGTTTTTTTTTTCTCTTAGATAAAATACATTAAATATGGTCTCATAAAATAACTAATTGGCAATAGTTTTATCCTTTTGCTTGGGTCTATTTCAATTGTGCAAGAAGTAAAGGTCATTTCCAAGTCTATCACACTAGGGACTAAGTTGCATATTTTCTAAAACTTTATTAATCAAGTCATATATTAGCAAGCTTGGGAAAGCTTAAGTGCACTTAAGTTGAGAAGTTTTTTTAGTTGACTTGGTCCACTATTTGACTGTCAAAGAAAATGACCATGTCTGTTTGTCTTGTGCACTGCCTTATTTCCAAAACACCCACTTTACCATCAAGTGCATGGAGTGGGCAATTGCACCGTATGCCCTTCCCCCTTTGTTGCCCTCACTCCCTCACCTTCATTCCGTGCCTCTATTCATCATTGATCTACCCCAGAAGGTTTATTATAGCCCTTAAAATAACTGCTTAAGTGGCTCTCAAAGCCACTAGAGTTCTCGGCTTTTTTAGGTAACAGTTGTTTATACTTCTCCCACACAAACTCTCCTCAAATTTGACTAGATTTGTAATTAATTTCATATGATAGTCTGGATTTTGCACTATGTACTTAATAATGATGATATACCCTTAAAGAATCTGTGGGAGTTAAGGGGCGTAGGGGGGAACTTGGTTTGCCGTTAATCTTCAATTGGAGGTAGATGACATGTAAGGGTAGTAGTTAGGTATATAGCAGTTTGCAATTATAATAAATTGTTGGGTTTTGTCCCTAGGCCAAAATAACCCTTCAGCCCCTGAACTCAGTTGATGAGGACAATTAACCCTATGAACTTTAAGTTGAGGTAACTCAGCCCCTGAACCTGCTTAAGTCGGTCAGTCAACCCCTTTGACTGACCCATGACCGTTACATGTGTAGCGTTGTTTGCCTTGTTGACAATGAATCTGAAGCATCTTTGTGGCTTGGATGGGGCTTTTTGGCATTAGCTAGCTTTTCTTATTTCAGCTTAAATTCCTGCTAGATTTCTAAGCCTGTTTATAAGTAACGAGATTTTTTGGGCTGATAGTGGTTAAGGCTGATCTCCAAGATCCATACTAAAAGCTAACTTCCTCGAATAAAGATGATGATTGTCCTTACAGCTGGTCAGTATCAAATGTATCCCGAGAACCATCTAGGTCATGGAGCTCAACCTTTATGGCTTTTCACTTTCATACCAGATAGGTCGGGGCCTTCAACAGCTCAACTATCTCTGGAAGCTTTCTTTAGCTGGAAACAATCTCAACAATGACATTATTCCTGAACTCACTCTCAGGTTGAATGAGAATTCACTCTATGATTCAATCCTTACTGGTTTTTAAACAATTTGGGTCTTAAGAGCAATTTCTTTGGCAAAGCAGCAATTTCTTGATAAGATCCCAATGAGTTTGCGTTCTTTCACAATGTTTGTTATTGTTAATTTCTCCTTCAATTTATTATTTAGGGCACTACTTGCTGAGATATAGAAGTTGAATGGGTTAAGGTTGCTAAATTTGTTTGATAATTTGTTAGAAAGCAAAATTCTAGTAGGGTTGGAGACTGTGGATAATCTGATAGCCATTAATTTAAGCAAGAATCAGTTTCAAGGAATGTTTGTAATAGGATTAGTGGCTATTCATTGTTGAGATCAATTAATTTTAGCAAAAGCTCGCTGTCTAGCTACCTTCTTGAATTAATGTAAAAACTCTTATATAGTTACCTGCAGTTAAGCAAGAATTCATTTGCTGATACAATTCCTTAGTGGATTGGAAAAATGAAAAGCCTTCAGACTATGGATATACCATTAAGTTCTGCAGGCATCTTTTAGATTCTATTAAAAATTTGAGGTTCATCAAAGTATTGAAGTTGGCTTTAAATAATTTAAATGGGAGCTTGCCTGATCTATTAAGTATTTGGCAAACCTTCCCATGGATCTTAGCTAGAAATTTGGCAAACCTCTCAACCATGAATCTACTAGATAATCTGCCCAAGATCTCCAATTCCCAAAATGAATTAAGTCTGCTTGTTACTACTTGTTTTATCCAATCATTTGGCTAGAAAACATTTGCAAATGATGTTAATTCCTCCGCTATCACCTGATGTATACATGATAGTCAAAGGGGTTAACTGACCTACTTAAGTAACTTTAAGAATTGAGTTGGCCCAAGTTGAAGTTTAGAGGGTTAATGTCCTGTTCAACTAAGTTCAGTGGCTGAAGGAATATTTTACCCTTGTCCATGCCTACTAACTAGGTTGACTAGGTCAATTGAAAAAGCCACTAGTGCAAAAGGGGTAAATCACCCACTATTGTATCCAATAAAATGGAAACCAGTTTAAATACTCGTTGTTGCCACATGGTCCAAAACGAGAAAAACAGACACGATCAATTATTGGCATACATTGGTGAAATTATTATAAAATATAAGAAATACAATATATGAAACTACTTACAAAATCCTTAAAAAAACATTATGGATTAGGTTGACTAGGTCAACCGAAAAAAGTCACCAAGGCAAAAGGGAATTCATCACCAATGTTTTCGTTTAACTGAAAATTTGACACTAGTGCATTTATGCAGGTTAAATTAGCCATTTTAATGACTAATAGAGAGAATATTCCGTTTCTTTGTGAAATATTCCTTTATATATTATAATTGTATAGCTGATTTAAAGAGGAAAATGCATCATTTATCCCTGAATTATATCATCAAATACATATCAGTCTCTAAACTAAAAAAAATTAGTACAAAGCCCATCCTTTTCCTTAATACCCCAGAATCCCATTAAACTCAACTATTTTTGAGAAAAATTCTTATAGCCAAAGCAATGTTGCAGATTATGGATTTCTAGGATTTGTCAAGCAAGGATTGCTCGTAAATAGCCCTAAAGTTCCATACAACAATCATTGTTATGTAAGTTGAACTTAAACCTTAAATTATCTAGTG
Source organism: Aquilaria sinensis (assembly GCA_005392925.1). Classification (NCBI taxonomy): domain Eukaryota; kingdom Viridiplantae; phylum Streptophyta; class Magnoliopsida; order Malvales; family Thymelaeaceae; genus Aquilaria; species Aquilaria sinensis. The sequence goes on along the minus strand of SMDT01000667.1, from coordinate 58,895 downwards.
GTTATGTGGTTTGTTGAAATCCTAAATCAAATTGTTCAAAATATAGGTTCTTTTAATGAATTAAAAACAATTTTAGAAAGGCAAATGATCAAACAGGGGCCGAGGAACAAAACCCCCATGCCACCAGCGCCATTCAATGGCTGAAATAACCGGAAAACTCCTTAACTCAAGGTTACAATACATTCAAATCACATTGTTGCTTGTGACATGTAGGGTAACAGTGGCCCATGGGAATGATAGCAGCATGGTCGCTAGCTCTTAGGTTACCTAGGTTGTGACGCCTACTAACCAGCAGCTTCCAGTAACAAAAAAAAAAAGTCAATCAAGAGTTTGTGGTTTGGGCGTTGATTTGTGTCAAACTACATCTCTAGTTTCTGAATTGTTTCATTTATAATAATTATTTCACACAATATGTTCTTCTGACACTTTTATCCTAGATATTTTTTTCCATGCGTGCATGTCACATCTATTGCCATTTTAGGAAAATGTCCTACATCATCATATGGTTGGATCATTTTAATGTAGTGGCGGATGCCAATTCATGCGAAAATGCTGATGGCCTAAAAAATTGTAGTAGCTAATCTACCTATGACAAAAATTGTAGTAACTAATTTGTCCCTTTTGTCAAGTCATCAATTTAAGTGAACTTAAGGGCCAGTTCATTTTTAATTAATTGATTAATTGGTTAACATTAATGGCTTGGTCAACAGAGTGTGAACAGCTGGGATGGACAAAAGGGCTATTGTTTGAGTAGATTACGGGGCTTGCCATTGGTTATTTGGTCCATATCTTCACTCTCTCTTTCCTTGATCTCAACAGAATCTCTCCCCCAGCAACTTCAACTCCCTAGCCTACTGTCTGGCAGCAGTAAAGTTCGCCTTTCCTCCTCTCACCATTGGCGACCCACCGCGTGAAATGTAGTCCCTTCCCATAGATGACCTGTACTAGCCCTTTTCTTACTCTATGTTTTCCTCATTTCAACATCTTCGGCCCCCCTTCTTGCGAAGCCCATCACCGATGCCCATATGCGAAATGAACTAAATTACAGCTATACTCAAAGAGCCAAGTTCTAAACATGGTAAATACGAGAATAAATTAGGGATTTGTTGGATTGGAGATGAATTATTGCTTCACTAAACCAAATCGTCGAGTGGAACTAGTTCTTGTTCTACGTTTTAGTTTAGGGTGACTTTCGGGGAGATGAACAAGCCAGGAGCGAGCAAACAACGGAAATAATTTTGGGTGATGATGAACCTATGAAGATATCCAAATTCTAGTTCGAGAGAGGGCAGCAGAGCTTAATCGATGGTGGATTCGTGATGATGTGTTTAAGCATGAAAGGGTAGAGAGCAGATCTATTACGAAGGGCGCATAGGTATAAATAAAACCAACTTTATGTCCTAATTTAAAACATAATCTATGAGTTCTCTCAACCTATCTTCGACCTACCTCATACCCATAAATAATCCCTTCAATTAATGCCATTAATTTTAACCAAACTACCCATAAGCTTTCCCCAACACAGTGTAAGTTAAAGACAAACAACGAATTCGTTTTTGTCAAAAGAATTAGAGACCCTTGTGCATTACGCCAAAAAATGTACTATTTGTTTTTTAAAAAAATGCAATTTATGCTTTTCTCCCCACACCCAATAGGCTGGTCCCGAAGTGAGGGAATTTTAAAATTGGAATATGTGCCGCCGTCTTGGATCCCAGCGAAGCCCAGCTGCACCAGCGGCGCGACGGCGATTTCATCTCTTTCAATTACACGACACAGCCGCCTGGCCACTTCCTCCATTTCCCGATCGTTTCTGATCCCCTATCGCCATGAGAACTCTGCTGAACCCAGAACCAGCTATCTCCTTTTCTCCTATTCGCTCTCCCAATGTCGTTCATTCACGACCGCGACTCTCGATTCGCTTCCCCCTGAACGATCCCCGTGGTTCGATTCCGAGGGTGTTGACGAGAGCCGCCTTGGATTCCGCCATCGTCGATCAGTTAGGTCTCAAGGAATCTGAAATCAGGAGCCCCGCCGTGTCCACTTCCTATAGGAGCTCCGACTTCCCGAAACCCAACCAGACGGTGCTCGACGCCCAGGCTAGGGTTTGCACCGGTCCCACCCAGACCAGGCCGCTATCGGAAGAGCAGGCCTTTAAGGTTCTAGATACCATTTTAAGATCAGGTCAGCATTCCCTTCTTATTGCTTGTGCAATCTGAAACTTGGGACTAATTTCGCTAAGAATTCTACTATAAAAAAGTGAGCTTTACAAACTCAAATGTGTCAATTAGTTGTTGAACAACTTCAATTCAAATGCTTCTCCACGTAAGTTTGTTTCAAGCATTTTTTGTCGAGATTCAATTTTTAGAATTTAGATTCCTAAATAAAATTTTCGATTTTGGAGTGTTCTACCTATATAGCATGGTTTTCCTAGGGGAATCAAATGGTGAATGAAATTAATTTCTGCCAGTTAGAGGAGAACTGAAGGATGATGAGGAGCAAGTGTCGAAAGCACAACTTGGGGCATTCTTTGCTGGAATGACAATCCGTGCAAATGCCTTCCCTGAGGCAACTCACTGGAGTGAGGGGGAAAGGCATGCCACGAACACGTTCTGGCCCCTTCTGCATAGAGCTCTACCTCCCGATGTTCTCTTCATAGCTGATCCAGAAGGTTCTATTATGGGAGCGGGGAGTTGCATTGGCCCTCAATATGTTGGCAATGGGACGTGTGAAATGAGATTGGTTGGTGCCCTTAGGGAAATTTTGGCTGGTGGTCATCTTGGGTATGAGGAGGTCCAAGGTGTACTGAGAGATGTTCTTCCATTGACATTGGGTGAGAAGAAGTGCGCTACAGTAAGTGAAGCTTTGCTTTCAGCATTCTTGATCGGTCAGCGTATGAACAGGGAAACAGATCGTGAACTGAAAGCATATTGTCTCGCGTTTGACGATGAGCTTGGTATGGTCCTCATCCTGCCCAATCTTGCAAAACAAGAACATCCATATTTATCATTGCTGCAAAAATGTTAGTTCTCATAAAATTATCTAGAATTGCTTGATCATTAGGTCCTGCCCCTGTTGCTGATGTCAGATCATTGACCCACTATGGTGAACCATATGATGGGAATACACGTTACTTCAGGAGCACGTTGTTTGTAGCTGCAGTTAGATCTTGTTATGGGGAGTCTTCCTTGCTTCATGGTGTGGAATGGATGCCACCAAAGGTTGGTGTTTTAGCATATTCTTGTGCCCCGACCTGGTTGTGCAAAATATTATGAAGTGACTTCATTTGCAAAATTGAGATACTCTGTCCATCCCGTAATATATGTCCTTTTTCCAATTCTTTTGTGTCCCAAAATATGTGTCCCTTTTCCATATTTATGTATCTTCTTCCAAATTTACTCTTTCCACTTGTAATGTCTATGCGTGTTCATGATTGTAATTATGATATTTAGCAAAGAGTAACCTTGGAGAAATATAGGTAATATGCTCATGTGATACACTTGTACAGAAAAGGCAAAAGCGACATATATTATGGGAGGGAGTGAGGGTGTCCTTGTTCCCTGAACAAAACTTCTCTTACAGACAATCATTAGAAAGTTCTTTGTCTTTACTTTTTTAGGGTGGCATAACTGAAGAACAAATGTTGAAGTTCATGGGAGCAAATACAAACATATCTCTGGTACAAGGAAAGGAGCTTTTAGAGGTATTCTTCTGGCTCCATGTGTGTATTGGTGTGTTTGACTGCCTCATCCTATCCTTCCTGGTGTCTTCTTTGTGTTAAGCATTTAGTACTGCCATTTCAGGATGACGAGGTTGGCTTTGCATACATAAGCCAGCGTGAAGCTCGTCCCTCTCTGTATGAATTGTTTTCCTTCTGTATTTGTATCCTGTTTATTGGAAACCTTCACAGATTTCTCTAGCAGGCGAACTGGATTCAGAATATTTTTGTTTTCACCAGTTAGATTTCTTCCCCTAATCATTATTTTGTATCCGTGTCTTGGGTTGGCTTTCTGTAGATATTCATTAGTTGGATTGAGGGAGCATATAAAGAAGCGTCCTCCACTGGCAACAACTGAAAAAGTCCAGCAATTAATCAGGGTGAGATTGTGAGATTTATTCAATTCTTACTTTCTCCAGAGACATTTCATGTTTCTATATCTTCCTATTCCATAAATTGTTGTTCTGACAGGCGCATGGGAGGGAATCCATTGTCTCAGGGTTTTATCATGAAGGTTATGAAGAACCATTGTTAATGCTCATGAAGAGAAGAGGTGTCCATTCTGGTCTTGTTGTGAAGGTTAGCACTTATCCTCTTGCACAGTTTCTCCAAGTATGCTCTCTATATAACTAGTATACACTGAATCTGCCTCCCAGTTTCATTTTTTTTTCTTTTTATTTAGTATCTCTATAAGTGGAGTAAGTATATGTTAAGGTGGCGTTTCCTAGGGTGAAGAAGGAGCTCTTTCAATGACAACACGGTTGAGATCAGTAAACCAATTAAAAGGACTTCCTGTGAATTACTGCTCTGGATTCCGGTCAGTGAGCATGGAATCTGCTTTAGAAGTGGATGGTGTGTGTAATGTTTGGCAACCAACTTTTCTTAGTTTCTCTCTGAGTATATATTTTAGGAATGGACATGGATTTTCCAAGTTAATTGCCCAATACTCTTGAGCTGCAGGGGTATCGCGTGAAAGTTTTTGTCTTGAGGTTAATGCCATCAACTATGGTTTTGAACCAACTGATACTCCAAGAACAGATAGATCGGTAAGAATCTAAACATCGCTTTTAGCCTTTCACTGTCATCTACCTGGCCAGATGGTACTCTGAAGAAGAAGTTAACAAGCTTTTTATTCTATGCATATTGTCAAGGGGACATTAACCTTGCTATGAGAGTATAGAATGAGAGTGTGCGCTAGAGACAGGCAGACACAGACGGAGAGGAAGACTGATTTAATTGTGAATTATCACATATGTGATTGAGACCTGTATTTAGTAGACATTTCTCTATGTTTATTTAGATGCCCACATGTAGTTCGTGGATCTGGTGATATCTATATGATAAGAGTTTTGCTAAATGTACTAAAAGCTATGTACAGAAAGTGAAAAACCTTACTAAATTCTAGGTATCAGTATATGATTGGATGCTGAAAAGTTAAGTGATCCCCACTTTCTCTTCCAGGAACTTTCATATGAGATTTTTTTGTCAGGCTGATTAATGTTGAAACCTCTCCTGTTTCCGACAGTGTTGGATGATATACAGTCTGATAAATTGTTGAAATTGTTTTGGCAATGCAGGTTTCAAGGAATATAGAGTTAGGTTTGGCTGCCTTAAACGGCGAGAAAGGACCAGCATATGATCGAATAGTTCTCAATGCTGGAATGGTGGATCATCTACTGGGATGTGATGGGGCAGAAGACGTATCAGTGGCCATGGAGAGAGCAAGAGAGGCCATTGACAGCGGCAGGGCCTTGAAAAGGCTGTTAAATTACATAAAGATGTCACACAAGTTGAGCTAAATGTTTGAGGAGTTTTGTAGATAAATAATGTAGAACAAATGAAAGCTGGGATCAATTACACCTTCTGATTTTTATTACTATTTACACTTTCACCCCTTAGGTTTGGAAGCATACCCTTTCCCCTTTTTCTACCGAGTTTCGTGATTAACTCTTTTTTTCTAATTATTGTTTGAATAATCACAAACACATTTGCCGGTTTCAATTGAGATAAGGGTAGAGGACAGTAGTCGGAGAGGGATATGAATGTGGAGAGTTGTGTAGATGGTAGTTCGGTTGTTAGATTGAAAAGTTTCAAGATTTCTAAGGTAAAGAAAAAGTTTCAGGAGTTAAAACTAATGGCTTTAGTTAATGAAATGTTCAAAGTAGAACACCTAAACAATATTAGGGATTTTTTATGTAAGAAATTGAGATTGTGGTTCAAAACGGTATAATAATAAAATATTAGAATTCACCGTTGCATTTAACCCGAAATAAGACTTAAGCGCCCTTAACAGAATCATATATCCTTATGTTGTTGGTATATGTTCTTATTCACCTTCAAATTTTGACTCAATTATCCCCTCATCAAACTTGTGAAATTAGTAAAACTCAATTCAAACGTGAAATGTGAGCACTATGTCTGTCAAAATAGTGAATAGAGACTATAAAAAAAATGAATAGCTAAATATATCTTTCATTTTGATGATGGAACTCGCTAATTTATGTACATAAGATAATAGATTCAGTAATTTGAGTTGAACACAGTGAATAACCCAATCCCCTTTATCTGCAAATATTTTAGCAATAATTACAATTTACACCCTAAGGTTTAGATGAAATTACACTTTACCTCCTTTCATTTCATAAATATACACTTTACCCCCTATTTTTTTAATATAGTCTGACAGTAACTTCTGAAATCTTAATTTAGACATTACGGTAACTATCTTATAGTAATTTCAATTTTTTTTGTATTTTTTTTATAGTTAATGGATATTTTAAATTATCATTTTTTTCTGCATTTCTTTCAATTTTTAACATAGCAATTTTTAAATATCAATTAATTATTTTAAAAAAATCCTATATAGATTAAAATTACTTGAATATGACAACCATACAATCTAAACTAAGATTTCAGAAGTTTCTGTTGAACAATATTAAAAAGATAGGGGTAAAGTGTATATTTTTTTAATAGAAAGCGTAAAATGTACTTTTACTTAAATATCAGGGGCCAAATTGTAATTAACCCAATATTTTACACCTCTTAAAAGGAAAAATGTTTGTCGGCTTTTCATCTTCAACTGGTCCTACAACGGTGGTTCGTCATCTGCAAAGAGCTTGAAATTTCTCACCTTCTTGAGCTCAATTAAATCAAATCAACACATTCGGGGAAGTTAGTATGGGAGAGATGAACACGGAAGGTGGCAACCTGGTTGACCGTTGACTTGCTTGTCTTTGTGGAGAAGACTTGGCTTAGTGCACCACAGCCACAAACATCCGATCCAATTTATCTTTGGAGCCAAACCGTGTTCCTGTTGTTACATACCCAGAAACTGTTTGATCGATGTCAGAGAAAAGAAGATTGAGAATGTGGACGAGCGCAGAGAATTTCTTCATGATTATGTTGTTGGCTAGCAGTGCTTCGTCCTTGCCCGGAGTACTGGAAGAGCAAGAGAAGCCGTCTTGCTCCGGCGGCGCTTCCTTCTGCGGGGGCATCAAAATCAGCTACCCTTTCCGATGGGCGACCCATCCCCGCCACGGCTGGGGCCACCTCCACAGAGTCGGGAAGGAGGTGGAGTGCCAGAACAACCTCCCTCTTTTGCCCACCCAGCAAGGAAAGTTCTTGATCCATAATATCAAGCACGAATACGAACGAGCTTATCAATATTATGGCCGAATCCGACTGTCGGACGTGGCCCTGGAAACAGATAATTGCTCCCTTCCCCGCCAATCCCTCGTCAAGGAAGACTTCAACCCTTACTCAGGGGATAGTCTCCCCATCTCCGAGGAAGACTGGTACGAGCGCGGCTTGTTCTTGCGTAAGTCAGGCCATCCTTACAGTCAGATGTATCTGTTGAACTGTAGAGTAAAACTCAACTCTTCTTCTGCTGCTGGTTCGCCTTTTGTCGACGCCACTCGCTGCGCCCCCTGGAGCTCCTCTGCCGCTTCTCAGGCTTCCTTTTTCTACTTCGCCGACGAGAACACGCAGCGGGATGATTTCGATGAGTGGTGCATTATCGAAGCTTCGGTGCCCATCGGTGTTTCCAATATCTCCGGCCTCTCCACCGCTCAAGTCTATCGAATTCTCTCCCGCGGATTTGATCTTGGCTGGGAGTACAACGAAGGCCTCTACGAATATGAGAATCCTACTCCAGACGTCTACGACCATGAGAATCCTACTCCGACGTTTGTGAACGGGAACCAGTTTTACGAAGAAAGCATGTACGTATATCTATGTTGCTTCTTGAGGCTACTTATTTTTGTTTCCTGGCCTGCCAAGCTTTCTTGCATTTCTAATTACTGGCTGGTTCTCAGAGCCAGAAAGTGGTGGCAATTGCTCGGGGATGGTTTACAGGACTTGCTCAGCTTCATATATCAGAACTTGCTGGGTACTTCTTGCTTAAATCTCGAATCTCCTAGTAACAACCACAAGCTCTAAACATTGAATCAAAACTTTGCAATTAAATCTATAATTTCTCTCATTAGGACCGGCCGTTATTGTAAGATACTCGCTGGGTATGCTTGGCTTGTTTGCTCTCATTATCTACAAGTTCAGAAGCAAATATCTGTCAGCCGATGACAAAATCGAAGAGTTTCTTCGCAACCAAGACAATTTAATGTCCATCCGGTATTCATATTCCCAAATAAAGAAGATCACAGGAGGCTTCGAAGAAGAACTGGGTAAAGGAGGCTTTGGAACTGTCTTCAAAGGGAAGCTTCAAAGTGGTCGTCTTGTGGCTGTAAAACTACTCCTAGAGAAGCCCAAATCCAGTGGCCAAGATTTCATCAGTGAAGTCGCGACCGTCGGTAGGATTCACCATGTAAATGTGATGAGGCTGATCGGGTTTTGCGTGGAGGGGTCGAAACAAGCTCTTCTGTATGACTTCATGCCCAACGGGTCACTTGACAAACTGCTTTTTTCTAGAGAAAACAGCCTCGCTTTGAGCTGGCAAAAGATGTTTGAGATAGCCCTCGGTGTAGCTAGAGGGATGGAGTACTTGCACCGAGGCTGTGACATGCAGATCTTGCATTTCGACATCAAGCCACACAACATTCTTCTTGATGAGAATTTCAGACCAAAGGTGTCGGATTTCGGACTTGCCAAACTGTACTCAGTAGATGATAACACCATAACTGTCACTGCAGCCCGGGGGACAAGCGGGTATATCGCCCCCGAGCTGCTGTACAAAAGCATTGGAGGCATCTCGTACAAGGCAGACGTTTACAGTTTTGGGATGCTGTTAATGGAGATGGTGGGAAGGAGGAGGAACTTGAACCCTCATGTGGAGCAGTTGAGTCAAATATATTTCCCTTCGTGGATCTACGAACGGTTTGAAAGGGGGGAATACAATGGTGTTGAGGTAGGAGATGCAACAGAGGAAGAGAAGAAGATGATAAGAAAGATGGCCCTTGTTGCTTTTTGGTGCACACAAACCAAGCCTAGTGATCGTCCCTCGATGAGCAAAGTGCTGGAGATGCTGGAGGGTGGGGTTGAGCTTCTTCATTTGTCTCCCAAACCATTTGCTGTTTCTCTCCAAATTCTGGCAGAGCAAAACGCAGACCGGGAAGATGAAGCAGGGTCGTCGGGCACATCACTTGATAAAACTGATTCGGATACAATTGCTTTGGAGATTGAATAGATCACTGTACTAAGCTCCTAGTTCTCATAAAAAATTTGAAGAAATTAACATGAAAAAACTTCTAGTTCTCATGCCCACAATAGAATGTCAACAGATATTTACCCACATGGATATTTTACTATATACTATCCAACGGATGAGATTTTTTTACAATTAAATAGATTTGGGGCTGTTATGGAATGTTATATTATATTTTAGGAAGGATAATATTTCTTTCTTTATTCCTAGGGATTTCTGTCTTTATTCGTAGAGATTTCTTTCCTTGTATTCCTCTCCTATTTAATATATAAAGGTCATATAAGGGTCTTGTATTATCAAGTCCTCAGTTTCTCCTCCTATTATTCTTTAACATGGTATCAGAGCCATAACCTAATCTCAGCACCTTCCGCAACCACTTCTTCACCCAAACCACCTTCCGCAATTTTCCATTAGCCTCTGCCCTTTTCAGAAAACCAGCAACCACCCAGCCAAATCAAAAACCAACAACACAAAGACACTCAGGAGGCGCCGGCAACCAGAACTACACCGGAGGTGTCGTTGGAAAACCACCCACGCGCCGGTGCGTGGGAGTCACGCACTGCTGTCTGGCAACCTTCGACGACAGCGGTTCAATGGGTCTGATCGATTTTCTGTCCTAAACAAGTTTCTGGTCTTCGTTTACATCAATTATGACCAGAAGTTGAGTTTCATCGTTCTTCAGTCGCTTTCAATCAGTTGGTACATCATCAGCCCAGTTTTCTGTTAGTTTCTAATACTGTCAGTCATCAGTAATAAAAAACATGTCAAGACTTGATGGCAAAAGTCCTCAAGGGAGTTCTCTGCTGGTCATTGTCCCACCAGCAGGCACCCCCACGCAGTTCAGCAATTTGCGGATTGCCAAATAGTGTTTGAACAGTAATAACTACTCATTCTGGGCTAAGAATGTGAAGTTGTATTTTACAGGTCAAAGAAATATGTCTCATTTGACTGACGATCCACAAGCATCCGAGAGTTGGAAAGCTGATGATGCACAATTGCTTCATATCCTTTTTGATTCAATAGAACCTGAAATTTTATCTGTATTTTCTCATGTTCGAACCTATAAGCAAGCTTAGGAGTATGCTAAGCTTTTATATTCCAATAATATCCTTCATATATATGAGGTTTTTGTTAAAGTGTTTCAGTCCAAACAGGAAAGCAGTCTTCTTGAATTTTTTTTGCAAAGGTGAAACATGCATTGGAAGAAATGAATTCTTTGCTTCCTATTACCCTTGATGTCAAGGAGATGCAACGTCAGAGAGAGCAGTTGGTGCTTATGACTTTTTTGGCAGGGCTAAAACCTGAATTTGAACCAGTTCGGTCTCAGATTCTTGGCGGAATAGAACTTCCTTCATTACCTGAAGTTTTCGCACGACTTTCTTACACTATGATAAAGGAAAGTTCAGCAAGCAATAGTTCTGACCGGTCTGCCCTTGCAATACAGCCTAGTTCACAAGAAAAGGGAGGTCGTGGAGGACGCAGTAGTCGTGGTGGTCATGGCAGCAGAGGTAGACGTGCTAGAGGTTCACGGTTGCACTGCACATATTGTGATAGAGATGGACATGAGGAGGAGACTTGTTGGGATAAGTATCCGGCTCTGCGAACAGCACATTTTGCATCACATGAGGAATCATCTTCAGTTACAGCCCCACAGCAGTCTGTCACGATACCTCAAGAAGATTATACTAAGTACCTGTAGTATCAGTCCGCACAGCAGGCTTCCACTTCTTCTATGGCTTCTATTGTTCATCGAGGTAACCCAACAGCCTGTTATTCCTCTAACCTTCCTAGAAATCAACTCTGGGTACTGGATTCTGGTGCCACTGACCACATTTCAGGTAAAATAACCAATTTTGACCATATTTCCTCTTTACCAGTATCTCATAATAAACTTACCATTGCAAATGGATCCACCACCACCATTAAAGGTGCTGGACCCACCCATCCTTGCCACTCTCTCACTTTACCATCTACTTTATTCGTTCCAAATTTTCATTTCAACCTTATATCTATAAGTAAGCTAACCAAACAACTAAATTGCTCACTTTGTTTCTTTTCTGATTATTTCATTATCCAGGATTTGAGGAGCAAGAAGACGATTGGAGAAGGGCATGAATCGAATGGAATGTACTACTTCGATATACTGCAGTCATCAATTACTTGTCATACATCGGTCTCACCTCAATTAGTTCATAGTCGTTTGGGGCATCCATCTTTAGCAAATCTCAAGAAGCTTGTTCTAAATTTAGTTTCAGCCTCTAATTTAGATTGTGAGTCGTGTCAGTTAGGAAAGCATCATCGTGTTCCCTACTTTCCTCGAGTCAATAAAAGGGTTGAAAAACCTTTTATGCTAGTTCATTCAGATATTTGGGGTCCAACTCGTGTCAAGTTTAAATTAGGTTTTCAATATTTCATAATTTTTGTTGATGATTTTTCTCGAATGACTTGGTTGTTTTTAATGAAATATCGTTCTGAGTTATTCTCTATTTTTTGTACCTTTTGTGCTGAAATTCAAAATTAATTTAATTCTCGAATTAAAATTCTTCGCAGTGACAATGCTAAAGAGTATTTTTCTCACTCAATGTCTAGCTACATGCAGCAACAATGGATTATACATCAATCCTCCTATCCAAAGACATCTCAACAAAATGGAGTGGCCGAGAGGAAAATCCAACACATTGTTGAAACAGTTCGTACCCTTTTAATTCACATGAATGTTCCCAAAAGTTTTTTGGGCGATGCTATTCTTACTGCATGCTTCCTCATAAATCGGATGCATTCCTCTATTTTGTTGGGTAAAATTCTATTCTCTGTTATCTTTCCTTCTCAAGCTCCGTTTTCTATTCTACCTCAAATATTTGGGTGTGTTTGCTTTGTTCATCAGCACCAACCTGGCACTGACAAATTAGATCCTAGAGCCTTAAAATGTGTTTTTCTTGGATACTCTCATCTTCAGAAAATGTACAAATGTTTTCATCCTTCACTAAATCGATTTTTCGTTTCTGCTGATAATACGTTATTTGAAAACACACCTTATTTCTCTAATACTCAATCTGTGTCTGTTGATGCCGATGACTGTTTGCCTTTACCATTTGTACCAACCCAAATAGCTCATGATGCATCAAACACTAGTAGTACATCTTTAGAGCACATCCCTGATACTGATCCCCCACCGTTAGAGCGTCTGTCTCGTCCTGACCTGCAGGTTTATACTCGACGTCCTCGAGTTGAAATACCACCAGGAGATTCATGCTCATCACAACCGTCTTCTTCATCTTCAATACCTAAGGGTGATGATTTGGATCTTCCAATTGCACTCCGCAAAGGGAAAAGGTCTTGTACTTCTCACCCAACTCCAACTTTGTTTCTTATAATTCTCTATCACTGTCATACTCTGCTTTTGTTTCCACCTTGTCTTCTATACCCTTGCCTAAGTCTGTTTCAAAAGTCATTTCTCATCCTGAATAGAAACAAGCTATGGAATAAGAGATGTCAGCTTTGCGGACTAATAACACGTGGGACTTGGTTTCTCTTCCACGTGGTTAAACTGTTGTGGGTTGTCGCTGGGTGTTTACTATAAAGGTTCATCCCGATGGGACAGTTGATCGATTAAAAGCCCGTCTGGTTGCAAAAGGATATTCCCAAGTATATGGCATGGCTATTCAGAAACCTTTTCTCCAGTAGCCAAATTGACATCTGTTCGTATCATCATTGCATTGGCTGCTATATATGCATGGCCTTTACATCAGTTAGATGTGAAAAACGGCTTTCTTCATGGAGATCTTGAGGAAACTATCTACATGGAGCAACCACCGGGGTTTGTTGCTCATGGGGAGGTTGATCGTGTATGTCAACTAAATAAGTCATTGTATGGTTTGAAACAATCGCCACGAGCATGGTTTGGTCATTTCAGTTCAGTTGTTATGGAATTTAGTTTATAGCAGTGTGGTGTGGATCATTCTATCTTTTATCGCCACTCTGAAGCTGGTAAAATCCTCTTGATCGTCTATGTTGATGATATTGTTATTACTGGTGATGATGCATCTGGTATTCAATTGTTGAAGGTTTTTCTGCAAACCAAGTTTCAGACAAAAGACCTTGGTCCACTGAAATATTTCTTGGGAATTGAGGTAGCACGGTCTAAGACGGGAATATGTCTTTCGCAAAGAAAGTATGTTGTAGACCTTCTAGAAGAAACTGGTTTGTTGGGAATCAAACCGGTTGACATTCCCATGGAGCCAAATGTCAAGCTTGATGTAGATAAAGGGGAATTGTTGGAAGACCCTACCAGGTATCGTAGACTTGTTGGCAAATTAAATTATCTAACTGTTACTCGTCCAGATATTTCATTTGTTGTAAGTGCAGTAAGTCAGTTCATGGACTCTCCCCGTACTAGCCATTAGGATGCAGTCGTTAGAATCTTAAGATATCTCAAAGGTGCACCAGGACAAGATCTTCTTTACCAAAATCATGGCTACACTCGGATTCGAGGATACACAGATGCTGATTGGGCAGGTTCCTACGATCGACGGTCTACGTTAGGCTATTGTGTATTCATGGGAAGAAACTTGGTGTCCTGGAAAAGCAAGAAACAAAGTATTGTCGCAAGATCAAGTGCTGAATCCGAGTATAGGGCAATGTCATATACTACATGTGAACTAGTTTGGTTAAAACATCTTCTCATGGAACTTGGTTTCAGACACTCAACTCCTATGGAAGTAATGTGTGATAATCAAGCAACTATTCACATTGCTTCTAATCCTGTTTTTCATGATAGAACCAAACATATCGAAGTTGACTGCCACTTTGTTCGTGAGAAGCTTCAAAGAAGTTTGATCAAGACCCCATATGTCAAATCAGAGGATCAACTTGCTGACTTGTTCACCAAAGCTTTAGGAGGATCTAAAGTAAAGTCTATATGTGACAAGCTTGGAGTTTATGATACGTATGCTCCAGCTTGAGAGTGAGTGTTATGAAATGTTATATTATATTTTAGAAAGGATAATATTTCTTTCTTTATTCCTTGAGATTTCTCTCTTTATTCCTAGGGATTTCTTTCCTTGTATTCCTCTCCTATCTAATATATAAAGGTCATGTGAGGGTCTTGTATTATCAAGCCCTCAATTTCTCCTCATATTATTCTTTAACAGGGGCGAATGTGAATTTTAACTTTTTTGTACCCATTGGATGTAGATAGGATGTGAGTTTAGGCTTACTCACCCCATATCCTACCCACATATGTGTACGTGTATGCAAAGGGCAATATAATAATTTACAAAGTAACTTAATTGACTTTATTTCTTATAATTGTAACTAAGTGTCAAAAATAAGATGGCTAGAATAAAGCTCTACATGAAGTTTCCACCTTTTCTTCATAAAGTAGTACACTTACTAGTAAATACGTGCTCATTTCACTAATTTGATTTGGACAAATTCTTTATGATTTATTTGTGACTAAGCTGATTTCTATTCTTATTATAGATATTGTTTTTTTTTTTTTTGCAATACCAATTTTAATGTTTTTATTATGATACTCTGTTATAGAATTATTATTTTTTATTATGTTAATATGTCGCAGATATGTGGATTTTAACCCGTCTTAAAATATATATATCCATATAGGATATGGATATTAAAATTGTAAAATCGATGGATGGTGAATATGAAACGGAGTTAATATCCAACATGATGTATAGAATGTATTTAGCATCATCCTACCCACATCCTATCAATTGCCATCACTACCCGCAAAGCCTTGAGCTTAAAGTGCACCGAAGTTGGTCAAAACAACCCTGGGGTAGCAGTTCTAGGGAGGCAGCCCATACTTGTACCGTGCAAAGCAAGACTCAATTTATTAATAATATTAACCTCTTATAGTCATTAAACTCTTCTAAGAGAAAGATTTATGAATGGTGAGTCCTAGTAAACAATATAGCACAAATGAGAAAAAAGCTTAATACACGCAGGAGATTTTCTTCTTTTAGTTTTTTTGGGTAATCCACAAAGGAGTCTTCGATCATTTTGGTTGAAATTATACCCCATTTTGCTGAACTAAGCACATTTCATCTGCCTATAAGCATTTGAACCCAAGACCTCCATACATGACCCTTTTTTATTTTATTTTATTTTTTTTGGGGAGGGGGGGGGGCGCAATGGACAACTCACTTATATTCATCAAAATGCTTGCAATTCTTTATAGAAACCAGGCACTCCAAACAATACATAGTTCAGAATTCAAATGTGACAAACCAACTTACAAAGCAAATGCACTTATTCAGAACAAAACACCTAAACCATAAAAATTGAAAATGTTGGTAAAAAGAAGAAATAAATGGGAAAAAGGAAAAGGATGAAGAGAAAGAAGGTGCCGCAAAAGGGTATCCATTTATCACCTAAGCTCATATGGACTCTATAACCAGTGATTTGAGGGTCACCTAATGATGTGTTAATCACTCGTAAAGATGGAAGACACACATACTAGATCTGAAGAGCCACTGTTATGGGGGCAGCCAGGCTAAGAACTTCAAATGGACGTCTATTTCTCACTTCTTCCACCGTCTTTGGGCACGAGTCTGTTATCCAGAAGTAGGTTAGTCCGTTCTCAGGACGTCCTGTACAAGATAACACACTAGTTATTTAGGTAATGGGCAGTGACAGTAGTAAAGAGAGGCACAAACAAAGATGCCCTCCATTCTTAGACCGTAACTGCTACAAATTGACCATAGAACTCAATCGGATTGAGCAAGGAAAAAAATAGGAATTACAGAGAGAGAGAGAGAGAGAGAGAGAGAGAGCATGTGATACCTCCATTGTCATATTCAAATCGTTGCCATGACCTATTTGGAAAAATGCCATGCGTCACATAGGCACTTATTTTGGCTGCTCCACTAGAGGCCAACACTTTCTGGAATAGAAATGAAGAAAAGCATGAGATTTTCTTGCTTTGCAACAACCAACATATAACTTTTCTATTCTGGTCAAAGCCCTTCAAAACTATAAATACAGAAATAATTAGGGAAAGTTACAAAAACCCCCCTGTGGTTTGGTCAAACCTACAATTTGCCCCCTCTATTTTGAGAAACCTACACTTTGCCCCCCATGTTTTTTATACTGCCTGATAACAACTTCTGAAAACTGTATTTAAACTCTACGATAATCATCTTCCAGTAATTTCAATCTGTCCAGTATTTTTTTTATAGTTAATAGACATTTTAAACTATCATTTTTTCCTTTCTGTAAATATACTTTCCCACTTGTAATTATATATCAGTAATTTTTAAAGGTCGGTTTGCTGTGAAAAAAATATCAAAAATCTTGAAATTACTAGAGCATTATTACTATACAGTTTCAGAAGTTGTTATCGGGCAGCATAAAAAATATAGGGGGCAAAGTGTAGGTTTTTCAAAATAGAGGGGCAAACTGTAGGTTTGACCAAACCACAGGGGGGGTTTTTGTAACTTTCCCAAATAATGAAAATAAGCTATGCACAAAAATTAAACACTCTGGCTCCGCGCCCTTCATCGCACGTTTGACAGCACATACCCTAAAAAGTAATGCCCCAGGTGCTAATAACTATTCTAATTCATTGAGCCGATAGGATCCCATTACACAGGGTATTATTCAAGCGCTTTTGGTGAATTCATCATTTCAATCATCAGGTCTACACATACAAACTCAAAATCCAATACTAGTCTCACAAATGTATCCGAAAAAAAGCACAGCCATTTGGGCATTTACCTGGTTCCAAATCTTAAACGGCAGATAAAACTACCTATTTTAAAGTATTTTTAACGTAGAAAGCCAAATATTCACCTGAACGAATCTAACATTCCAGATACAATGACATTAACATAAATAGAGCTATCTTTCTTTTCTGAATTTGCCTTCAGTTTTTTTTATTCAAGCGTAGTCAGAATATCAGTTGAAAAGAATCTTCAGTAATTTTCTATATAGATCAGTTAAACTAACAATAGTTTTGACTCCTCAAAAGCAAATGTTACCATACCAGCACAAGCAAAAAAAGCACCAACAATAAAGTAAGCTACCATTCAACAAGGCTTAATCAAGCTTGGAACTCAAAAGGAAAAGGAAGGAGCTTCTCACCTGACACTCGATCAGAGTACCACCAGACTGGACCAAATCATCAACAATCACAACATGGCGTCCTGCAGTGTCTCCCTCCTTGATACGTACAATCCTTTTGTCTCCTATACGAACTTTATTACAGACAATCTGAAGATCAATTGGAGAAGTTTATACATGCATCGCATGGTTTATTGGAAGAAATACAAACGACCATGTAAGTGACAAAGTATCAAAAGAGAGTTGCTTAGGCTGCAAGACTACAACAATGGAAGGGGAATGTACAAGGCCGTCAATTGCTTCTCAACATGTGACATTTCAAAATTTCTCTCTGCTTTTTCATATGCTCTCCGTTGAACTCTGGAGGTATTTGAGATCGCACACATACATCAACCTAGTGCAAACGGCTGTCGAATAGATATTAGAGGATCAGAAGGTTCGGATTGGTCATTTCCACTTGAAAAACACTTCCTGCTTTATGAGATCCTAGGATTTCTAGCAAGCTAAAAACTCAAAAGCCTTGTGCTGCTGTACAGACTAACAAGGACAAATCACATCGGCCCAATAAGCACATTTTTTTATGGTCCAGAACCTCAAATTATTATTTTTCACTCTGGACAATGTGTATGGATCATATATCTGAAGTGGCCTGAAAGCGTAACCAGATGTATTTTAAACAAAAAATTTTACGAAGCAAGAAATCCCATAGGTTATTTGAAATATAGTACCATGGGAAAATGTTGCAGCTGCTTATGAAATCGTTTCCATGCACCATCATCAGGAAAAGCAATAGAAATCTGAAGGAAGACAAAGAAGATAAAAGAAGTTCAATTTCAATCTTAAATAACATTTGATAGCTGAAACAATTTACTGATAAACATAGTGATCAGATTTCACTGAGTCTCTAAAAACAGATGTGGGACTTCATCAGCGAGGAGCTCAGATCAATCTAAATTTGACTCTACAATAAAACAGTTGAACAAGTGACATCAGAATAGACAACCAATTGAGCCAAAAGACCTTAAACATCATGAGTTTCTTCAACAATACCATCATTAATCTTACATTGTCAGCGTCAGGGAGCTGTTGAAACCTAATTTTAAGCAAAGGAGTTCCCCTCTCAAAACATGGAAGTATATTCCTGCAAACAATAAACGATTCAGTAATACCCATCAATCATCTTACATTGTCAGAGTCAGGCAGCTGTTGAAGCCTAGTTTTAAGCAAAGGAATTCCACTCTCAAAGCATGGAAGTATATTATCACCAAAATAGAATCTCTCCTGAGACAAATCCAAACAAGAAAATGTGATCAGAAATTCATCCACAGCATTTTATCACATTTAGCTCCTCTCCAGTCCACTAGACCATCCGGTGTCAAAATTGACTGCTAATTCATTCGAGTTAACTGGGATGGTCTGGTACACTGGAAGGCATCTGTATTCACCAATTCGAAATGATTAAACTAGTCACTTTCCAATGTGACCAACCTGCAAAGCGTGGATATCAAAAGTGACTAAGCTAGTGGGTCCTCCTCTGGAAGTGGGTATGTTGGATAATATCCTAGCAAGAGTGAAGGCAGTGGCGACATCTCCTTCGTCCTCCATGCGTTCGGAAGTTCCAGTGGGGAAAAACGGAAGCACCAGAGTGAAGGAAGAGACGAAAAGCTTCGGCAACGCATAGATAACCGACAACTGCTCGAAGATCACTCCCGGCGAACTGAATGAAGCAAGAAACGCAACGTGTTTCCCTCGAATTCCTTGTGCATTCGGTATGAACAAATTAGGGAAACCATCCTCGAACGTCCTAAAGAAAAACAAACATTTTTTAATTGAATTTGACTCAGATTGAGCTAGAAAGTGAAAATGAGATGTAAGGGAGAAATTTTTTACCTCCAGTTGATGTTCCGGAGCTCGATGGAATCGGAATTCTCAGCGATTCTCCGTGCGAGCGGTTCGGTCTCCGCGGAGTAGAAAAGGCAGATCCTTTTAGGGGTCTTGGAGACGGCGTCGGAGACGGAAGCGGCGGCGTTCATTGAAGAAGAGGAATTATGGTTCAAGTGAGGAGGTCCGGTTTTGAGAAATATATCGACAACAGGATCGGAGGGTTGGTTGATTTGGCACCTAAAATGGCGCCGCTTTTTGTTGCTAGGGACGAAAAGGGGAAACGGTTTGAGGGACGTCGGTATTGGATTTGGATTTTTGAAAGAGGAGGGAATCGGTGGGGGGGCGGCCGCCATGGACGGTGGTCGACGTGGTTAGGTACGCCTCTATATTATCCGTCTGACGTCTGTATCGGACGGAGACAATGGTTGTTTCAAGTTTCAACATTCAACTTCAAAGCTGTAACAGGTGCGCTTCTAAGCTCGGTGTAGAAAATAGGCCAAAATACCCCCTCAGCCCTGAACCCGGTTGACCAGGACATTTACCTCCCTGGACTCGAACTCGGCCCAACTCAGTCCCTTAACCCCCCTTAAATTGGTCAGTCAACCCCTTTGACTGACCCGTGCCTCTCACGTGCCTAGTGTCGTTCGTCCCTGTTTGCTAATCCTGTTCGTCCATTTTCCAGCAGTCTTCTTCTGCTCCCCATGGATTCACCCTTTCGAACGAAAATCAGCATATCGCCCCCTGCCGCCCACACAGTCTGCTGTTACACCGCCAGCATTGATCTCAGGCCGATACTCTTTGAGGGGTCAGATTCCAACCATAACATAGTTGGCTGTGAAAGGCCAGCGAAGGTAGAAAGGCACGAGAAGATGGAGCAGCGGCGGCAAAGGCTGAGCTGGCCTGGGTTCTAGGCTGCCTCGCTTAGGATGGCGACACTGACGATGAAATGGCTGGCTGAGAGTGGGGCATACGAAGGGTACAGCGCTGATCAGGGGAATCGAGTGTCTCTGGCCCGAGGAAGAAGATAGCCTGTTTGTAATGTATATAAGATGATGGTAAATTAGTGAATAATTAAGAAGTTTAGGATAGTTTATGTAGTTTCTCCTTCTCTTGTTATATTGTAAAACTATTACTCATTTACTCCCTATAGTTTATCAGGTGTTATAATTAAAACCGTAAATGTTCATATGAGTCACTGAACTCGTTGTTGGGCAGACAGAATCAGACAACGTCTATGAAAGCCCATCACGTGACACGCACTGGCCAGTCAAAGGGGTTGACTGAACCCTTTAGCAAGTTTGGGGGCTGAGTTGGACTGAGTTCAAGTTCAGGGGGGTAAGTGTCCTGGTTAACCGAGTTAGGGGGCTGAAGAAGCATTTTTGCCTAGAAAATAAAAGGGTCAAAATAACTAAAGTGTACGAATCGCATTTGAATGTGGAACTTTTTAAAATTTTTTTAATAAAAATTTAGATGTAGCTTATTTTAAAGGTAACTTAGCAAAAACCTTTCTATGGTTTGATTTAACCTATATTTTACCCCTTTTTATTTTAAAAATTTTATATTTTACTATTTATTTTATTTATAGTATCTAATAACAAATTTTAAAATTTTAAATTAAACTGTTTGATAATTATATTTTAGTAATTTCAAGATTTTTAATATTTTTCACAGCTAACCGACCTTTAAAAAATATTGATATGTATTTATAAAAAGAAAATTGAGTTTACCAAAAGAAAAACTAATAACTTGAAATGTTTATTAACTATAAAAAAAATATTGAAAAGACCAACATTACTAAAAGATTACTATCATACAGTTTAAATCATAGTTTTAAAAGTTGTTATCGGACAGTATAAAAGAATCAGGGGCAAAGTGTAAGTGTTTAAAAATAAATGGGACAAACTGTAGGTTAAGGTAAATCTCAGGGAATAATTTTTATTTTTCTTATTTTAAAATTCATATTATAAAATAAAAAAATTTGTTTTAGATATTTTTGTTCTAACATATTAATTTTTAAATTTGAAAATAAAGTTTCCATGACGTTTCAACAAGATATGCACTCAAACATTTGTAAAAGAAAAATTAGAAAAAAATAGAAAAATTTTAAACAAGAGGTATGTGGATTTGAAAAATATATCTATTTTTCTTTCAAAATTTTTTTTTGTAAAAAGTTTGAGTATATAACTTGGTTTATAAATGTAGAAAGCATAAATTGTTTTAAGAATATGAAAAATATAACAAAGTTTTTTTACATCATTAAAAAAAATTGTGCATTCAAATTTCTACAAAAGAAAATTGAAAAAAAAAAAAGGAAATTTCTAAAATCTAAATACCAATTTAACTTTTTCTATCCCTATGTCTATAATCAATGGTAGTCCCAAACCTTTGGAATTCATCTGGAATTTGTCCAATACCTATTAAAATTGTGTAGTTCCATAGCTACTAGTATGAATTTATTGAGTAGGTTTAGGTGTCGTTTATTAATAATAAAACAATCTGATCTTTGTTTGACCCACCAAACAATCAGTTAACATACTTCAGGATACACTAAATTTATAATTTGATGGTAGGTTAGGAAGTGAATTTCAAAAAGCCAAAATGGATATTTAATTGTAATGTTCCTTTTCGGGTTAATGGTAGTATCATAATCCAGTTTTTGGTTGATAAAATTAAAGATCAATTAAAAATTGGAAATGGAGAAAGCTCACCAACGTAGGGAGATTGTCACTTATTCAGTTAACCTTTATATCACTCTCAATTTACATTATGTCTTTATTCAAAATACTAGTTACCTTGTTGGATTATGTCCAAAAACTTTATTCAGTTTTGGTGGTCTAGTTCGTATTCTAAGAAAAATATTTACCTTAAGTAGAAAGGTTGTCTTGTACTTCCAAAAGATATTTGGGTATAGAGATTAATGACATGTGCCTTTTTAACCAAGACCTCCTGGGTAAAACATTTTGCTGAACTTTTTATAAAGGGTTGTGGTATACTTGTCTACATAGTCTTACAGCAAAATACGGTTCAAGCCATTCTGTTTGGGGAGTGAAGGCCTCTGGAAATGTATCTTCTATATGGCGTAGTTTACTCTATGAAAAGGACAAATTCAGACAAAATCATCACTCGTCCATTAGTAATGTGTCATCAATTTGGGTTTAGGATGATAATTGGATTCCTGGAATATCTAATAATCGGCTTAGAAACTTAATTCCTAGTTATACTCAATACCAATCTTCAAATATCGTTGATTTATCAAACCATAATATCGTTGGATGGAATATTTTGTTCGTCTAAAATGTATTCCTCAAACCTATAACTCTCCCTCTCACTTTTCCTGTCGAGTACAAAGATTTTGACTCAATCCGGTGACATGGACATCCAAGTGGAAAATATACTACAAAGCAGGATTACTTGCATGAAATTATTAGGAAATCCAGCAAAATGATGCACTTCTTGGCATTTATACAAACCCAGGGTCATCCAGAATTATGAAAAAGATATGGGCCCGAATCTTCCTTAGAAATTCAAAATTTTTCTTTGGAAATATATTTTAGATACCCTTCTACCCATAGTCAACCTATCCTTCATGAATTCAACTTGCTTCCACTCCCATATGGAGGAAGAATCAGCATTTCACCTATTTTAGGAATGCTAAGGATCTGCTAATGTCAGAGGCCTTGAACCTTAATCCCATCTTAGTCATATAGGACCCCAGGAACCTTACACTCATTCAGTGTTAGGCTTATGTAAATTTGTCTTTAGTGGGCATGCTAATTGATTAAATCCTTAATGCAATACTGTTTTATACTATGTCTTACTATGGCTATAGGTCAATGACCATAAAAATAATATATAATCGCCGCAGCTGGTTAGCACTTTAAACATGCATTTACATAAAACATACTATTATACATTGTGAATCCATACAATCTACTAGGGAACGCAATCACTAGTTCCATAGCATTTATCAGAGGCATAAGTTCCACACACATATATACATCTTACACAAAAATGTTATACATATGCTATACACTGAGAATTTGGGAATCTTGAGTTATACTGTAAAAAAAAAAAAGTCATTACAGTGTTCAGGTATTCCTTGTTCCTTGCCTCTGTACAACAAAGGCTAATAAGTTAGTATTCTAGTAATTAGGAACCTGCAAGAAAGAAATTTGACAACAATGTACAATATTAATTAACTTTTGCACACCTGGTATCAAAATACTAACAACTAGTTCTTTTATTGGGTATTAACCCCAGGTCCACCAGTATCTCTACACAAAATATGTAAGGGATATGAGAACCAAAAGTTTTTAGTAAGGGTTATAACCTGCAAGGAAAAAAATAATATAGGATCCTACATAATATCCATAAGGATATCTATATATATATGCTTCATGCACTTGAGCTCAAATCATAGTGCTAAGAACTCATATTATTGGCCAATAACTATGGGAGTAGCTAGTTTCCACAATTCCTTTACTCATTTGTGCTACAATTGACAAGTCCAACTTGTCTATATAAATACTACTTTGAAAGCTTCTTAGTATTTGCCAATATCCCTTATTTTATGTACAGGAGTGAACTAGTTACTTATTTAGTGTATGTGTTAGTACTACCTTTATAAGGTTTTGTGAGTGGTTAAGGACACCTTCCTCTCTTAGGTCCATCCAGGTCTTAGCCTATCAGTGTGACCTTAGGTATCGTAGGTTCCTAATCTGTCATACTCACCGTAAATTAGATCATATTAAGGTCGTTTTTACCTATAAATACAAGTTTACAAATATGCACTTACATACTTTATATGCACTTTATAATTTAGCTTCTTACAAAATCCAATCATATAAGCTTCTCAAATAGTCATCATTACTCAAATTATACGCTTGTTAAATTTATCAATGATTCGGCCATTTGATATACAAGTATCATAGCCAAATTTATTTAACACGTAAGTATACAAATTAAATAACCTTTACCTTTGATAACTTAGTTTGCAAGCTCAAGGCACTTGATTCTTTTTGTCTCGGTTTCAAGCCAAACTTAGGTCTCTTCTTAGTAGCTTATGCTAAAGACCTATATTGATCATTTAACACATAAATAACCCATATTTAGGCTAATAATTAACAAAGCCCCACATGGTTTAAATGACTAAATTAACTTTTACATTAGTCTCCACATAATTGGCCATTAATAAAACTCAGACCCAATATTTTCCTTTTCATTGCTTGTTAGTCTTTTATACTTAGCAATAATCAAGCAATATTAATTCCAGCTCCTTCCTCTAGCAACAAATATCAAAACTATATAGGAAAAGCTACGTATAACACATCAATCCATAGCCTCCTAACCAAACACCATTTCTTTGTAATTTAAGTTACTTCTCAACTTCCCATATTTAGTTTATTCAATAAACATACATGAAGCACATTTCTAGCAACTCCAGGTCTGAAACAAAACCAGAAAAATTAGGGGGAAAATAATTTGTTTACTTACTTGCAACAATTGAGCTCAACTCTAGCTCCTTATGCAAGAATACATGATTTCAACCCCAAATCCTTGCTAATTTGTGTTTTATTTAAGAGAATTTGGATGTTGGGAACTTAGGCAAGTTCGTCCATGGCATTTCTGGGAAGAGGGGTGAAGTTTGGGGTGGTTAAACGTGGAAGAAATGACCCGGTTGACTTAATTAGAACGCCACCGCCTCACTTTAAAAATCACGTGTTCAGTGTCCTCTTTGTACTCTTCAGTAAATTTAGGTTTATTCGCAATACGCATAATAATTTAAGACCAAAGTTGGTATTACGCCAAGCCTTGTTTCTTCACAGATATAATTACACGGTCAGTCTCATACTTTCATTTATATTCAATTTTGTGCCTATCTTTATCAAGGTTACATTTAAACTACTTATGAACAATCTAGTTAATCCAAAACTTCACGATGATAGAGCGAAAATCACGAAAAACCGTGATATCTCAAATTTAATATTTTATTATGCTCTATTCAACCGTGCAATAAAAATGGGTCACTATATAAAATGACCAAAATACCTCTTTTGGCTGGGCTTGCTTAAATGATCAATTTTATTCATTTTTAACTACTGGCCCCTAAATTACCAGACTTAGCTTTCAAATAAATTATTTAAAGTTTAATTTATTAAATTAACTAATTACCTGGTTGATTAGACTTATAGCTCCGATGGCCGTCACAGCTAACATCTAGGGGCCTTTTTACGTTAACCAATTACACTTAAATCACTTATCATTTTAAGTTTGGCTACATTCTTTGTGAACCAGGGTATATGACATTGAAATTAGATATCATATTTGGTCTCCACTCCTTGGATTATATGGCTGGACAGAAATGAGTGTGTTTTTAGAAATGCCTCATTCGATGTTCTGTTTTTATAGCCAAGAAAGGTAACTTGCTTCACCAACTTGGTATCACTAAAGACTACCTTAAAGCTACATCTATTCTTACTATGAATCCTCCAAATTCATTGTGTCATACCTAAGATGCTCAAAAGTCTGATTGTCCAGTATATAACTCGTAGATATTTGAAGTTAATGATGTTAGATGCAAATCCATTGGTCTTGGTGCAACAGCCTGGGTTGGATGGGTTCCAATGCTCTGCCTAGAATGAAGCAAGGGAATATTTTACCAAACTAAACGTTAGCTCTTAAAGCCGAACTAGTGGCTTTAATAAGGGCAATTTCCACTGCTTTCTCATGATACATTACAATTCTCACTGATTGTTCATAAATACTGACTATATTACACAGTAATCCTAACCTAAGCTTCCATATGGCTAGTATAATTGCTCATGCATCAATTGAGATGGAGAAATTTTATCACTACTTAATAGTGATGGTATTTTATCAACATGTTTCTCTGGCTCATGATTATACACCTTTTTTCTTCCCTTCAATCTTTGTTTATATGTTTTTGTGTATTGGGGGAAAAAACCATATAAGTTAACATGTTTTTGACTGTGAGCGGCAAACTCATCGCGGGACCACATGAATTTGTACCTTTTTTTCTCCCTTACATGAGCCTAGTCGCTTTCTATTCTCTTCCCACTTAACATCACATGCTAATTACTGTTTTAGCCAGCTTACCTCATCCATCCCTATATACCCCTTTACTAAATCTCTTTTTACTGACAATGGTAGAAGGCGCGTTCAGGTATTTTTCTTATTTATACCCTGTTTCTTGAACGAAGCACTACGTTATGGAAGCCTTTGCATCACCAGGCTTACCAGCGACATATTGCACCAATCCAATGTGTAAATCCGGTCTGTTTGGCAGGCCTCCCAAGCTTGACAGAGGATTAGGCCGCCAATCTCCACTGTAGTTACTCTGCACTCTCTCGACAGGATGTGCGCCCCCCTATCTCAATCGGTCACGTCAAGTGGATTTACCATTGCACCTCCCCATTTCGGTGGCAATGCCTCCAGCAGGAAGTGGAGGCTGAGCTTGGTGTCCAATTAGGCGTTAAGTGAGTAAAGCTGTTGGCCTGCAAGCTGTGCGACTTTGTATGACTAAACAGGTTTGGCAAGTCCATAAATAAAGTTGAATTCTTGTGTGGAAAAAATCACATGCTAAAAATAGGTTATCCTCGTTCATTTTAATTTAAGTTATCTTAATTTTAAATTAAAAATTTTTATTCTTACAATTTTTTGTTTTATTCCAGAAGTTATTTCAATTAAAAGGCTAATATTATATTAGCATAATAGTTCATTCCTTTAGCACCCAGCACATATTTTTCTTCCTATTTCAGCTTGTACAACAAGTGTTTTGAGACACTATCATTTTTTTTTTGTCTATACTAAACAGTTTAGTTGACAGTAAAATAAAATAATAACAATTAAATAGTTTCAAGATAGATGATACAACACATAATGATTTTGGGGATGAATAAGCAATATGGGCATAGTTTATGAATAACCGAAAATATTTAACAAAAAAAAATAAAACAAACTGTTTTAAACTAAAATTATTGGTTATCATTTTAATGGACCTACCATGGCGTCGGCGCGTCGGTCTGAGAGGCGGTCATTCTGCAAGCATTTGGTGCCTACTGCCTACCAAATGTTCGATGTATTTCCCAGAAAAACCACGAACGAAGACGACCCAAATCCCCAACAATTTTCCTCCAAGAGCGAACCCATGGCTTCGGCCCGTCTCTGCAGAACCATCGACGGGACCCCAAGAACATGGCCGAGTCGATCCGATTGCTCTCCCTTCTCTGCCCATGCCTTATCGGAACCAGAACCAACCAGATTGCGCAGAGGAAGAGGAGACGGGAACGATGCCCCATCATTCCAATGGATGGACCACTACGATTTCTCGGCGCTCCCGTTTGACATAATGGCGAAAATTGGGGCTTCGTTCACGCTGCCGAACCTCCGATCAGCATCGCTCGTTTGCAGGTCGTGGAGGGACGCTTTCCGACCGTTGAGGGAGGCCATGTTGTTGTTGAGGTGGGGGAAGCGGTTCAAGCACGGTCGGGGAGGGTGTAAGCCCAACTTGGACAAGGCCCTCGATTGCTTCCTCAAGGGTGCGAAGCTTGGTTCTGCGCTCGCTATGGTTGACGCCGGGCTTATGTTTTGGGAAGCCGGCAAACGGGAAGAGGCCATCTCGCTTTACGAGAAGGCCGCTGAGCTTGGTGACCCCGCTGGCCAGTGTAATTTGGGGATCTCGTACTTGCTAGGTAATTCTTTTCTGTCTTTCATTTCTTTCTCATTTCCATGAATGTAATGTTTGGAACTGGTAATCAATACCAAACATAATGATGTCTAGAGATAATCAATCTATTTAATTGATGTTTGCTTGATGTTGGACTTGGAGTAATATTTCTGGCAATATTTTCTGACCTTGGTTCATTCTTGAATTTGTATCATATGTCTTATCTTTATTTTGCAGCACACCCAAGTAACCCGGAGGCAGCTGTGAAATGGTTGTACAAATCTTCTCTTTGCGGCTATGTTCGTGCCCAGTATCAACTTGCTCTTTGCCTGCATCAGGGTCTTGGAGTGGAGCGCAATCTCAAAGAAGCGGTACGATTCTTGGTTCTTGACGTTTCATACTTCTGCAAAAAGATCTTAAGTAGTTATGAGTGACAAATTCTACGATTTGTTGTAGGCTGGATATATGTAGTAGTTTGTTTTTCATGTCATAACTTTTTAGCCAAGATCCTCAATTTAATGTTATATTTCTTGTTTAAAGCAATACTATTAAAATTTGTTGAAACATGTGATACATAGGATTTAGGAAGAACTTGCTTTGGCCAAAGAAAGAAAAAGTAACACAAACTTAACATCAAGTTGGATGTAAAGATCAAGAGGCATCTCACTGTTGTATTCTAATACGATTTTGAGATTATTCCACCAGAGTAAATGGTACTTGGAAGCTGCTGAAGGTGGATATGTGCGTGCCATGTACAATGTTTCAATATGTTACTCATCTGGCGAAGGGTTGCATCAGAGTCATTGTCAAGCTAGAAGATGGATGAAACATGCGGCTGAACATGGTCACAGTAAAGCCCAGTTCGAGCATGGACTTGCTCTGTTCTCTGTATGTAATTCCTCCTTGTACTTCTTAGCGGTAAACAGTTAAATTTTCCTGAAAGCAGACTGCAAGTAGAGGATTTTAATAAGGCAAAGAGAGGAAAAACAGATTTGGGTTTTTGCAATTAGTGAATTTGATGAAATCAGTGGTTAAGTGTAAACTTCAATAATTGAAGGTTGGGAGTTACTCTTATTTGAAATATTGGAAATTTTACCAAATAAGGGTCCGTTAGTGCATTTAGTTGTGGGAAACCTTCTTCATTTCTATTTTCTAAGTTCTTTTGTGTAAACACATAATAATAACGTGGTGATGTTTAAGATTTTCTATACTTGGAATAACTTGTTTTCTAGTTTTTAGGAAAATATGGAAAATCATCAAATGTGGTTCTTTGTTTCATAAGAAGTGTCCTCAAAGTCTAGGATTTAACCTTCACGGAAAAAATAGTAGTGTAAGAATGTTTCTATTGAAGAAAATTTGTGATAGTGAAATGCAAAAATTAATCCAATTTTTCTTGGTAAGTTATGGCTTTCCCCCAAGTGAAAAAAATCTGCATATGGTCAAGTATCATCATCCCATGTTAAGTTCAAGTTGCTTTACTTTTCTTTGTCTGTATCACTTCAGGTATATCACTTATAACATGTGAAACCAGTTAATTGATATCAGTGTGTCAAGTACAAAGGCACACATGTAGACTGGTTATATTGTAGATTACGGTGTTTTTGTTGTTCATTTCTCTTGGTGTGAAGTGTTTGATTTTAAGCATGGCTGTAATATTTCTTCAGGAAGGAGAAATGGAGAAAGCTGCTATTTATCTGGAGCTTGCCTCACGGGCTGGTGAAACGGCAGCGAATCATGTCAGAAGTGTTGTTCTGCAACAACTTTCAGGCTCATCACGAGATCGAGTGATGCAGAGTGTTAACCACTGGCGTGCCTTGCCTTCATCTCGCTGAGTTGTCTTGAACATGTATCATGTAACATGCCCTTTTTCCCTCTTTGTTCCTCTACTTGGTTGATTGATGAAATGCAACTGTCAACAGAAATTACTTGCAATTAAAAATGTTCTTGGCTGGCACTTCTGGGAGTTTATTACTGGCTAGGCATTATTCAAAAATATTTATGAAGATTAACCTAGTTAGGCTTATTTTTCTCTCTTGTAAGAGAGCTGCATCTAGAGGAGCATCCAATGTAAAATTTTTACACGAAGATTTTGCATGAACTAGTGATGTTAATGAATTCTTGAGTAGTTAGTTGACACTATGAGCTTCATTGCCACCACCGACATCAACATAACTGGGATTAAGGTGCAATATGATGATGAACCTAGTTAGGCAGTTAGGCTTATTGGTAGATCCTGTGAGTGTGCTTGAGGGATGACTGAAGTTCAAAGCTAATGTTGCCTATTTGGGAGCACCTGAATCCAACAGACCTATGAATGATGATTGTTAATGGATAGTAAGTGTATTATGGATTACTTACTTGCTCATAAGCCGATCTAGTGGTTGAGATGCGCATGCAAGCCGATTGCAAGCCATTCACATTTTCTAGAGCATTAATCAGTCTTAATATCTTCTCTTTGCTCGCAAGAGGCTCAGTAGGTAAGTTTTGCTAGAGGCAGATTTGGATCTTATAGGCTACAGAACCCGAAACTAGCTCATTTCATTCTTTAGAACCACCTTCAGTTTGGGATCATAGAAAACCAGGACAATATCTGGCAGCTGTTCTAGTTCACTTGTTTTGATATCCTTCTTCAGTTTGCAGCGATTTCTTGCTTGGAAGATGTTTTCAGAGCCCATGAGCACAGCTGTCTGGTGTGGTGACAGTTAATGACATCAATGAGTTCTATAATGTCAATTTTTTTAAATGAATTTCAGGTTTGAGCTAAACAATGCCTGGCATGATGAACATGTACTTCCATGAATCAGAGTTGTATAGCTATAGGTGGACGTGGAAGACGCATTAAGCTGTCAAATAATGAAAAAATGGTTAATGGCACTTAGTGTTGTTATAGATATTAGTATCAGATAGATGTTCATATAAAAATAAAGGGACTCATTTTTCGGTGAAGTCTGTATCAGTTTTGACAAGCTACTACTCATTTGCTCCCACTGAACATTGTACGCCTGCTGTGCCGACCAGACATGGAACAAGGAACTGTCCCCGGGAAAGAAACAGAATGAAAGTCTGTTGCATGCTTACACCATGTACGCTTGCCTTTGAGGAGCGACTGCTGTGTGGTAAAGGTTAAGCTGGTAGACTGCCTTGGACACCAGGTCTTTCAGCTCAGGATGCTGAGCAACACTGGTGCGGTCAGACCCCTCAAGGACATTCAATACATGAGCTTTGTCGAAAGCCTCGTTGTTGCTGGCATGTATGGCAAGGTAGCAGAGGATGACCAAACTGTGCAACTGTGCCCTCTCGGTGCCTCTTAGCAACCTCATCAAGGGCGGAACAGCACCCAATTCGATTATTGACTTGGAATGCTCCATACAGAGAAAGTTCTCCTGGCAGGCAAACTTCTGAAGTGCAATGGCGGCTTCTGTTGCAACTTCCTGGTGCTTATTGCTGAGCAGTGCGACCAGTGGGGTGATGACGCGAGTCTCTCTTGCAGGGAAAGTCCTGGCCAAAGAGCCGATCGATTTGAGGGAAGGAATTTGCAATGTGGGGCTATCCAATTCTGCCATCACTCTCAATAGCTGATCAACAACAGCCTTGGCTGCAGGAGAATTCGTCTTAAAAGCTCCGCGCCTAAGATCAGCATTCAATTCTGCAGCAGCTGTGATCTCCATGATGGTCATGAGACAATTGTACTGCAACTTCCCCTGCTCTTTCTCCACCAACTTAGCCAGGCAAAGCAAACCTTTTGTCTCCGAGATCCTCTTGCTGTTCGAAACACTGCCCCGAGCTACCATCCACAATGCCTCAGCACAACTAATCTTCAACTGGAGCTTCAGTTCTGGAGTTTCGTTCTCCCTTTCTTTCCTGTAAGTCCCACTTCTATCCGGATGCAAATTTGAATATGAATGCGAATATGGACGGTAATTATGCCACGAATTTGATCTCGAATGAGATTGTTTCTCGATGTCTTTGTTCATCTGGACTAAAGAAGGTATGCTCTTGCTACCCTCTTGGGCTGTGAAGTGATCCAGGGAAGTCTCAAACGATACCAGTGTGACCAGAGGCCTAATCACATTCTCTCTGGCGAAATCATCTTGAGCAGCCGGATCGTTCTCGGCCATTCTAGCCACCAGATAGGCCACGTGAATCTGAACCCTCATCGGCGAATCCGACAACACGCCGGCCACCGTTGGGATCCCCATTTCGTCAACGATAGCCCTCACTCTCTCCTGCTCGTTCGCCAGAGTTGCAAGAGCAGTGGCCGCAGCAATCTGCGCCTCCGGCGAGGAGCTCTCTTTCAGTAGCCTCAGCAACGGCGGGACTCCGCCTTCTTCGACAATTATTTTTTTGTTTCGGTCATTGTCCATGGCGAGAGAGGCGAGGTAATTGGCGGCCTCGGCGCGATCGGCCAACTGGCCCATTTGGACGGTGGCGATGTAGGACCAGACCCAGGCGAGAATCGGGTCGTTGCTGGCTATCGGCGGCAGAGACAGAACAATCCCCGCGGCGGCGCTGCCGCTGTCGCAGTCGAAAACACTGAGAAGCCACCTCATGTCGCCGATGGAAGCGTCTAGAAGGCTGAACACCTTCCGGAAATCGGTAGCGCTGGTGATGTTAACAACCCGAAAGAGAATATTCCGCCGCTTGCACTTTCGGACAAGCGCCACCGCTCGCTCGAGGTTCCTCGAAGCCTCCGCGGCCACGATACGTACGGGACGCTCATAGAGCGATTGAGCGGCGGACGTGGTGAACCGTACGAGAATCCGGAGCATCTGGGCTAGTCTGTCCACCTGCTTGCCGACCTCCCCGCACTCCGTCTTAAACGACTCGGCCTCATCAGCGGCGGCGCGTGCTCGCTCCGCCAACAGAATCGGATACGACAACACCTCCTCAATCCGCTTCTCCTCCGTCGATCCCATCTCCACAGTGCACTCCAGAATCCAAAATTCAATTCAATATTTCAACAATTCAGCCCCTTTGAGCTTCCACGTCCCGTCTCACTGGGTCGTGTCACCGTCCGACCACGAGCCAGGAACAGGAACAGAAACTGAAACTACAACTGTTGGGTTTTTGTCACCAAGTGAAGTTCTGGGGCCAGTTTCATTCATGTTGCTCGCGATGAATGTTTCTGTCGCGTCGCGTCAGCTACCCAGAGGCATTGGAAATTGTGTACGCGAAGAATAGATGGTCCATGGAGCGCGTGGGGAACACGTCGTGACGACGGGATTGTAACCGCCGTCGCTGGACTAACACAGGTAGAGTGTTGACCAATCACTGCGGGGGCGCGTGGGGAGTGGTTGGTGTCTCTACGTCATTTAATATTTCAGGATATTCGACGGGCTCTATCTAATGGAAGCCATTTGGTTAGTTTAGGAGTCTCCGCTAGGGCTGACGATATTATTTTTATATCTCCAATTGGCCCCTAAACTGTAAAAATATGACCTCTCGGATCCTAAACGAAAAGTGGTTGCCATACACTCCAAAGAGCTTTTAGTTTCATGCCCAACAGGCCCTTTATTGTCCACCCATACGTGCAATCTTCACCGACAATAATAGAGGTAGAATATAAGCAAATAGTTCAAGCTCGACTCAAATTTAACTCATTTTAAAGCTCATTTATGGTTAGTTTATATCATTCTTAATTCAAAACTTGAATAAAGTATCAAGTATGACTTTCATTCCAAGCTAATGCCTGGGATGCTCACTACTTGGCCTAACTCTATTTGGTTTTAGCTTTACATAACATTCTTTCCTTAATTTTAATGAATTTGAACTTGGCTCAAGTTTGACTATGTTCAAACTCATTCAAGTCTCGTTCATTTCTCCACGATACATATTTGAACAAATTATCAAACTTAGTGACTTATTTATAGTCAAGTTTAACTTATTTGCTACTTGACTTAGTTCGGTTCAATTCCATCCTTATTCGAGGGTTAGGTCTTGTTGTGCTTGGGGTGAAGAATACGAGCTCTTCAACTTCAAAATCTGTTGCTACTTTGTAATTGAATTAACTTCTGAATTTTTTTATCGAATTGATCCAATTAAAGTTTTTGAATACAAATGGAGACTAGGTAAGGTAAGGATCAAGGTCGAGAAAGGTGTGGTTCTAAAAACCCTTATGAAGCGTTGTTGTGGATGGACACTCAAAGGCTAGAGAGGCATGGATTTGAAAGTTTCAAAGGTGCTTGATAGCAGACTTCAATTTAGGCGACAAAAGTCCTATTTTTGATAGTTAACGGGCTAAACTGAGCTTTTAGCCTTTTGTTGACGAAGGGGCTGGAAGACAGCGCAAGCGAGGAGTCCAGAAGAATCCACGGGCACCAAAGGCTAAAATATCACCCGCCTCCTTAAACTATCACCACTCGGATTAACGATTTCTCAACTATGACTCATTATGCCTTAGTCCCCTAACAATTGAAAATTGAATAGATAACCCACTGACGTGATCATGTGCTATCACGTGGATCACCCAACCATAAGCCTTTATGGGCTGATGACCCCCTAAATTATCACTAATCAAATAGATGACCCCCTCAACTGTCACTAAGCGGACTGATAACTCCCTCAACTATGTATAAAGATATGTTTATTTATTTATTTTATTATATTTAATTTCATCATCTCCTAAAAATGAAATTTACATAAAAAAAATTTTAATTTTTAATTAATTCATATTATTATTTTTATTTGATAAATGAATATTAAGTTATACTTATATTTACATGCATTTTTTAGTTATTAATTATTTCTTACCAATTTTATCTTAAGTAATTATTTCTCATACTCACCATAGATTAAGTTCCAAAAATATAGTCCTTGTTCAAATCAAGTAATTATTGAAAGCCCAAACTTTAAAAAGCAAAATGTATGTTTAAGATATTATTTTATAAAAAATAAGTATTGTTTGCTATTTTTCTATTTGGGTAAGAAAAAAATTATAGAATATTAAATTTATTTATTTATTTATTTATTTATTTATTTATTTATTTTATTATTAATTATTATTATTATTATTATTATTATTATTATTATTATTATTATTATTATTGGTAGCCGTTGTTGGTAGAGTATTAACTTAATATTGATTCTAGACAAAAAAATCAGGAAAAGATGTAGATAATTTATTGTGTATAATAATATATTGATCAATTCCTACTAAGTGTTTATAATTCGTGTTTGTGGAATGTTCTATAAAGTTTAAAGTTATGCAAATAAGTTATCGATTCCAAATCCAATAAATAACAATATCCATTTCCCATCCACCATTGGACTGAACTTGGTATAAGTTGGAAAGTTTGAGGGCTGCTAGAGTTTTAAAGTTTTAGTTGGTAGACCAACTCATGTGAGTTGGGGAAAAAAAAAAAAGAAAACAAACATAAGCTCATCTTTTTGCAGGGAAAACCATTGTTGCCATTAAACTCAACATATTTTTTTATTTCAGTCCAAAAAATGTTCACTTTTCTAAATTAGTCATAAAAACTTATAACTACATAAATAGTTTGTCCTAAAACTTTTGACTATTCTAAATAAGTCCTAACACTTTCCAGTTATGTAAACATTTAGTCCTAAAACTGATAAATTTTTTTAAACCAACTTTTTTAAATTACAATCTAAATTATTTATTAATTATCTTTCAATAAATTCAAACTATGAAATTTGAAAGATAATGGACCATTCAATTACTCCCATTATCCCTCTTTCTTTGCACCAGATGATTTTACACATAGATCGAGTATACCTTAAAATATTCACAATTTTCCTATTTTATCCCTATTGAACCCTTCATCATAATCGACACCCTTCTTCAAAGCCACCTAACCATGGTGGAAAATGCTGTAACAAGATTGGAACAAGCTGTATTGATTGACTGAGTCTCAATCTAGCATCATGCTTCATTCGAGATGTCCAAGTCTAGCCATATTTTTGCCTTTCTTTGCACAAGTACCGGTGGAAGATGGGTCCAGTTTGCGATTAAGATGGAACATATATGAATGAGGCTGGTGCAATTGATTCATAAATCAATTTGAAAACAACTAATCCCATTAATGGACAATAGATTGGGCAAAAAAAAAAAAAGCTTGGGCAGGCCAAAGAAGGATGATAATGCCATGAAAAGTGTCAATCGAAGCCTAACCTTGAATTGAAAGATTGGAACACCTAAGCCTGCCATGCCACCGATTTGTGAATCGAAGAGGATTTTGAATCATCGAAGACTTGTAGGTGAAGTTTGAGTCAGGACTTAAAATTGTTAAAATATTCAAGGACCATTTTAGCAAAACATGTATCTTGGATGAATTTGAATTTTATGAGATCCAATAGAAGGCCATTTTAGAGAAAAAAATGAAGTAACAACAATAGCAAGGTAGAAAAATTTGTGGGAAAGAAAGCATAATGAAGAGAACAGATGGTAAATGGACAACAGAAGTCATTGGGGGTTGCACTTGATTTGAACAATGACCATAGTTTTGGAGCTTAATCTAATGGAGCACAACAACTTCCTAAGACTATTTCAACACAAAAAAAAATTCTATCTACTTTTTAGTGGGAAGAGGATATAATTGTCATTTTGCTTACTAAAACTTACTAAAAGAGGAAATTGTGCAAAAAATTTAGGATGTAATGCTACAAAGAATATAGAATGAAGGGAAACTAGTTTTTCCTCTTTGTAAATAATTTTTTATTTAATAATTGTCTGTTAGTAAACATAGGTCTAATTGTTAACACTTTAGTAAAGTTTTGTGATTGATTTCAAAAGTTTAACAATTTTTTAACTTTAATTAATAAAAATGTATGACAAATTTTAAGATAAAAAAATGCATTTTCCCTATTTTTGCAACATAATTAATTCTCATTTACTATAATGGGAGTGTGCGTTTATAGGTTGAACTTTGGACTTTGTTATCCTAGTCATTAAGGCAAAGCTAAGAAGGGACAAACAAGGCTGAATTATTAGTAAAAACCACTATTACATTTATTTTTTAACAAAATATTTCATTTCAATTAAAAATGAGTTAAACATTATCTTACAAACCAACGATGATATAAAAATTAAATGAACAATAGGAATATAAAACTAGTGACTAAAAGATTACTCGTTCATGCGACACTGAATGAAAAGAAGAGAATTAGATCAAATCAAACTTTTCATATAAACTAAAAAAAATCCTAAATCAAACTAACAATAACTAAATAGTGCAAGAACTAACCAAACATGAAAAGCCAAAAAACAAGTATATATACAAATAAAAAGACTACCTATAAAATATAAAAAATAAAAACTGATTTTATTCCTTGCAATTGGCTCCATATTTGTTGTCAAGCATTGAGATACCTCAATGTGGCCTAGATTTTGGTGAACCCAAGAGAAAACTTATATCCATTGCTGCTCTCCTTCAGTTGAAGATCTACCATGTGAGAATATCAAATTGCTTTTAAACATTAGGAATGTAAGAAAATCGCATCCACCATAAAATCCAATAAATAACGCCAGATAAGGTCCATTAAGTAATGAAAGACATAAAAAGGAACTAGCCAAATTCAGACTGAAGTCCAAATTTGGTAGATACAGCCAATGAGGGTGGGAGTAATGGCAAAGAAGAAAAAGTTTGGAAGGCCGTCAAAATAGTTAGGGTGTTGCCAATATTACATTTATGATAACTAAAAAATGGACAAATTATAAATGTTGTAACATATAGCTACGTTATCAGTTACAAATGGTACAATTATATCAAGGAATATTTATATTTATACAATTGAAAAAAAATAGAAAATTATAAAAAAGGACATACATAATTATAAAAAAGTGACACATATTTTAGGATTCAAAAAATGAGTTTAGGAAGAGCATAAAAACCACTAATATTTTTTGTGTGACCTAAATTGGCAACTAATATTTATTTGGCAATTAATGTTTTTTTATCATTTAAATAAAACATGAAGATGGTAAAAGTAGGGACGAGTGTTGGGGGGATGATATCTGTCACCAATGAGTTTCTGTCTCTGACAGACTAGTACATACCATTGACGGGGTGGACATAGGTAACAAATTATACTTGTTTGGTGGGTACAGACGAATGACGGGAATCCATTACGAGTAAATCGGTCTCGTCTACTCAGTAGACATGCCAAGCAAGAAATCTTTATTCTACCCTTAAAAATTAACGATACCTAACCATAATCCCTTTGATGTTCAAGAGTTTAGTTCTCGAATAATGCACCAATTCTTCCTACTCAAAACATTCATCATCCTCTTTTTGCATCGTTTGTTTTGCTTGATCTCGACAAAGATTCAGACCTCCCATTTCTCATTCTTCCCTCCAAATGCAAATACCCAAGCACCAAAAATTCCTTTTCTAGATCCATTTTTCT
This sequence comes from Aquilaria sinensis, assembly GCA_005392925.1. Classification (NCBI taxonomy): domain Eukaryota; kingdom Viridiplantae; phylum Streptophyta; class Magnoliopsida; order Malvales; family Thymelaeaceae; genus Aquilaria; species Aquilaria sinensis. The sequence continues at coordinate 20,507 of SMDT01000667.1, read as the reverse complement.
TGAGCACTGCTCCACCTTATCCCAACAAGCCTAAAACCCCAACCTAACTACCATTGCCGCCAAGCCTCATCCTAGGTTCTGCTGGAGTCGTTGAGGCCGTGATGTTTCGCAGAGGTTAGAACTGAGGGAGTTTGGTCTGTGTCGGCATAGGGCCTATTCCACTACAGGAATACATCAAAAATGGTAGTTTAAGAGCCCAGTGATAAGGATGATGATTTTCCGCTCAATTTCTAGCTTTTTTTACCGTTAATTATGTTCACTAAAATGGTATTCTTGTTTATTCACTTACTTATTTTCTTTCGATCCTAGTATAGTTTTTGTTAGATTATTTGTGAGTTTTATTGAATTTGGGTTATTGACTATTTATTATTAAGGGTTTGGTTGATGGCAATGAAGTGGCAACTAGGACTCCCTTGAGCTTGATAAAAAATGGGTCTATCAAGGGCAAAGTAGCTCAGGTACATTTTCAAGTAGAATGATCTTGTTGCTTTCCAGGTATGATAAAGCTTTCTAGAATTAATGATGTTCTTGATTAGTCTGGTATCTATCTTGAAAATTTGAGGTGAATATTGTGTTGATTTAGTTTTAAAGTTTTGGCTCTTCAGCTGAAATAGAAATATAAGATGTTATACTTCGATTTAGTAGGAAATCACTTAGGGGGCACGTGGAGAGAGATTCACTTTGTTGATAAATGTTGAATTCCATTCAATTATGGATGTTATTTGTTCGAATGAATGTTGTATGTTTTATTGGATGTGGATAATAACATGTGTATTTTATGACTTTGTTGTATTGGATATGGACAATAACTTTAGTATGTATGTTTCATGTTTTATTTTTATGAAATTTAAAAAGATTGCTTAAACTGCGGGTTACTGGCAAGTATGAATTACCTGCGGGTTGCAGGGACATGTTACATTTTTCACCCGCTGTCGGGTACTCATGAAATGAAAGGTAATAATTGCAAGTACAAATGTAGGGTAGGGGTATCCACGCCCAATTCACCGCATTACCATCCCTAGGTGAAAATCTGCTTACATCGGCCATTGATTGTTAACTGATGAATACTCATAAGTGTATTGCTATTAAGGGTTTAAATTATTATTATACACTTTGAGTATGATTAGTTTCTCTATTTTGAGTATTTTTTCATCATATTACTATTCACACATTTTTACTATTCACTAAGTTACTATTTACCGACTTACTGTTCATACGTGTGTTTTATTGTTCATACACATTTTCACTATTTATTAATATTAAATAATTATTTTTACGTAGGTAACATTATCACTTGATGACTCTTCACGAGAAAAATCATATCTGAAGCTGTATATGTCAGAACTGAGTGATTCCAAATTCATCTGAAAGCCAACACATAGATCTTTAACTCAATTTCATTTCGTGAGCTAGTTTGATCATTTTCATTATCGAAATATGATTATAGATGAGACTATTCGTTCTTTCGTGTGCTGAAGAGCAGTTTCGGTAGAAAAATCATAACTTGAGCTACAGATGTCCAATTTGAATAAGCAAGCTATCAATTCAAAGCTAAAAAAGAGATCTACAAGTCTTGTGCTTTGAGGAAGAGTGGATTCAATATTTACAGTGGTCAAAAAATTAAAAGAAGTTACAGCACGCCATTGTTAATTTGTATTTATCTATATTTCACTATTTCATTTTACCATTTCACCCACCCAAAAACTCTATAAATAGGCACCTTGGGGGGAGGGTGAAGGGGATGCCATTTCGGATGCCATTTCTTATGCCTCATTTATGTTTTTTTATAAAAGTTAGTTTTTCTCCTTTGTTCTTGTTCTTGTTTTCAATACCGAAGCTTTGTCCAAGTGTTTTCTTCTTGTTTTTCTTCTTGTTCTACATTTAATCTTTCAATTCATGCTCATTTCCTCTTTTTATATGTTGTTTCACTTTTATCATGGCTAACTAATCTTTCTTTTGCTAAGGTGAAAGAGTGAAACTTTTAATATAAGGGTTATGATTGATTTGAATATATCATAGCGTTAACGGTATTTTCTTCCTTAACTTCCCTCATTATTAAGTGGGGGTCTTGATTCATCATAGTCAATCATTAGCATAAATACTACTTGATTCCCTCTGTAAAACACGATTTTGCCAGCTATATTGGAATCTTGAGTTATTGTAGACAAAGGTTAATATGATGGATAATTGAACCCATTAGCAAACGTTGACGTTTTAAGATCAATAAAAGTTAATACTAACTAAATTCCCCGATTGGAACCTCTTTTATGTGTGGATTCCAATTGAGTGGTAAGATGAGCTAAAATTAATCATAACTGATATACTAAAAGTGGATTCCCTAACCTTAGCTATTTCTTTTAATTTGAATTTTAATTCACATTTGTTCTCACCTTCCACCAAAACTTTCTTTATTAAAAAATTCAACTTGTATTTCTTAATTCACTTCCCTGTGGTTTGACACTCAGACTCCCGAGATTTTATTACTTGCGACAACCTACACTTGAGTTACACCTGTTAGAGTGCAGCATTAACTAAATAAAATATTTTGTTTTAAGATAGAATATTTATTAATTTTTGCCTCACTTTGCAAGTTGGGGCTCAAAATAGAAAAGACTAAATACTATAAGTCTAACATCAGCCAACAAACTATTTATGTTTTCAATAGTATATAATGCAGCCCCTCAACATGCAAAAATTTACAAATAAGTTCCTAATCTTTTAAAACTTTATATAATAGTCCCTAAAAATCCTGCATTTGGTTTCTAAGTGTTTCAACATTTTACATGTGAGTCCAAAAAATTGTAAATGGAGTCCCTAAAACTTTATAAAATTTACACACACCACTACATTTGAAAAGTTTTGTGTTAATGATTAGGCTAAAAGTTGATAGGAAGTTACAGAACACCTCAACCAAAGATGGGGAAAAAGAAACAATTTCTTCATTCTCCTCACGGTCCAGTAGTGCATGATCATCTCCGCATGAGGTTGGTGGTCGATGGATCCTAGTAGTGGTGAACCTGTCATAGGGTATGAAGATTATGTTAAGGAAGATAACTCAGTCCTTTATGTTTACTCTCTCTTTCTTTTGAGTCCGAACATAGACAAAAACCCTTGGATTGGCATATTTGGGCTAATTTAGTAAAGCTGGTGGTTTATTTTGTCAAAATAAAATGTTAGTGACTAATTCAGGTTGACTAAAAAACATTAGTGGTTTATATACCATTTTTTCCATTTTAAAAGTGACAACTTGGTAGGATAGTAGTATAAAGTACATGCCTAATCCTAGATGCAACCTTGAATAGGGCTGAAAATGGGCCGGGCTTTATTCGGGTAGCTCGAGCTCGAGCTCGAGTATGAGATTTTCGAGTCGGGTATTTTCGAGCTCGAGCCGAAAATTGGGCTCGAGTTATTTTCGAGCCGAGCTCGAGCCTACACATATTTGGCCCTTTAGGCCATCGAGCTTTACAGGCTTGATATTTAGATTATTGGGCTTATCATTAGGCCCATTCTCCCAGTCCCAGCCCACTCCCCTTCGGCCCTTCCCCTTAGTCCCTCACTCCCTCTCCTAGTAACCCAGTCTCCTGTCTCTCTTCGCCTTCGGAATCTTTCCCCCTTCTCCTCCTCTGGCCTCTTCTCCGTCGCCCTCTTCCCCCTCGTGGCCCTTCTCCCTCTTCCCTCCTCTTGGCCCTTCTCCCTCTTCCCTCCTCTTCCCTCTACACTCTGCCTTCGTTTCCCTCATCCACTCCCCGCCGCTAGACGCGCTCTTCTTCTCCGACACCGATTCTCCTTAATGCCTGGGAAGTCCAATTCTCTTCAACGCCAATTTGATTTGCCTCCACCCAGATGGGGAAAGAATCTGAGCCGAGAGATTCTCTGACTCCGAGTTCGAATCGAAACCTGCCTTGTTCGCTTCACCAGAGCCACCTCTCAAATTGCAGCCGAAAGCCAAGAACGGAGAGGCGAATCGTGAACGGACAGTGATGGCTGGTGCTGGGAATCTCTAAGGGCTAGCACGGTTCGGATTCAGAAATCAGAATCGGAGTATCAGATAGACTCGTCTCGTGTCTCGTCACTCTCCGAGTCCCCCCGACCCCGAATCCCCTACTCCCGTTCGACCGTCCCGGCTCTCCCCTGCCCCGACTCCCCTCGGCCTGTAATTCGTATCCCTCGCCTTGGCAGTGGATTCCAATTCCCTCTCGTCTCCGACGCTTTCACTCTGCAATGCTTCAGAATCAGCACCACCATCACGCACAATCGGTTGTCGTCGGCTAGTCGCACCAACCAGGGAGCAGTTTGTGAAATTTCATTTCTGTATTCACTTTTTTGGCTTCGATGTTTGTGTTGATTGGGTACCAGGATGTTTGCGTTGGCTGATCTCGCTCCCACGCACCCGACAAGGTTGCTGCAGCTTGAATCGTACTTCTGGCTCCTCTTGAGGAAGGTGATGGCTCATTTGTAAGATTTATGAAATTAGGGTAAAGATAAAAAAATTAGAAAGTTTAGGATATGATCTGTTATTTTCCCTTCTCTCACTATCTCTATAGAAAATTACAGATTTAGTCCCTATCTTTCATCTAAATTATAATTCTAAGACTAAAGATTTGTAATTGTCATTCGAGCCCAACAAGCCCTTGGGCCTAGCTCGAGCCTGAAAATTTGGGCTCAAGCAATTCGAGCTCGAGCCCGGGTAGTGCCGAATATCAAAGGGGCAGAGCTCGAGCCTAGTGGGCTCGGGCTCGGCCCGGCCCATTTTCACCCCTAACCTTGAAGGGTTCAATGGGAATAAATAAAAATTAAAGCAGTTATTCGACATAAATACGAAACATGAGTGGCTTTATTGTAGTGAACGGACGTCAGTTGAAACGAGAAATCAGAACCCGAGCTTTTCATATTAGCAAGTAGGGTTTTGGGATTTATGAACCGGGCACGATCCGTGCAAATTACCAGAACGATTCAACACAAATTCGAAGGTTCGTGGACGTAAAATTGCTTTGATTTTTGTTCCAATTTCACAGCTTTACAAGCATCAGAGGCCGGACTCAGGACTCTTCGATCTATCTTCCCAATCCATTTCTTCGAATTCCTCGTCCATGGAGGCGTACCAGCAGCCGCCTCGCTTCATCAGACCGCTGCAGCAACCCCTGCCGCCGGCCGCCGATCCCCAGTACCAATACCACCTCCAATACCCGCCCCAACCGCCGCGTGCGCCACCTATGCAACCCGCTTTCGGGTACTCTAACCAATTCCAGTTCCAGCCTCACCAATCTCACTCGTCGCCGTCGCCTCCTCCGCCCTGGCCTCGCCCTGATCCCTCTGCATATCCTCCGCCGCCTTCCTTCCCTTATCATGCCGGTCCTCACTTCCCCCCTCCTCTGCCGGGCCCTCACTTGCCCGCGCATCACATTCCTCATTCGTATCCTCAGGCCTCGACTCAGGTAGATTTTTCTGGCCTTGCGTTTTGTTGAATGTTGATTTGCCTTTCTGAGCTCGAAGTATTCAGTCAAATTCTCGTTAATGCGAGCGAGATTATGATTTGCTTTGAGGATTAAACCGTGTTTTATATTTGTGATGGCTGCAGGAATGGGGAAATTCAAATTGGTCTCATCACCAAGGTAGGGATTATTGAGGTCTTCTTTGTGATTCGATTTTGTAGTCAGCTGCTTTATTTATTATTTTTTTTTAATGCTCTAACATATCACGGGATGAATTATTTCTCTTTCGTGGGGTTCTGAGAGATTTTACTGATGCAATTATGAGAAGCTAATGCAAGTAGTACTAAAATCACTGTGAATTCATTGATGTTGAGATTGCTCTATGTTGAAAGATTCTAAAATTGTCTGCTCTGCTGGGCAATGACATGATTTGTACATTTATGATTATGATAATCAAGCTGCTTTTCTGTTGAATGAATGCATTTAACTTTCTTGCTGTGCATTGTTACTCCTACTTATCTACGTGTTAAAGATACAGGTCAGTTCTTCCTCGAGTGAGTTGCTCCTTAGGTTTGTGTTGGTAATGGTAGAGTTTTTTTTTCATTTTTTTCATTTTGTTTGTGATCAGTTCACAACAGTGTGGAAGACTGGGGTGCTAAGGCTCGAGAGTGGGCAAGTGCGCGGGCTGCCATGCAGCAGCAGCCACAATCTCAATTTACCCAATCAAATACATCAGAAGAACATAATCATCAGTTTGCTCAAACTGTTGAGCCTCATTATCTTGATTCTCAGTCACTGCATACATCAAGCTATCAGCAGTTTCCGGTTGCAGCTGCACCTTCTCAGCCCCCACTTGTAATCTATCATCAAGAGGCAGTTTCAACTGTTTCAGGTCCTTCTTCTTATGCTGCAGATGGGCAGGCACTGTACCATGTCAGGGACGGAAGCACTTCTGGTAATGCAACTGCCGGATTTCTTCCCCAAGAAAGCTTAATGACCACTCCACCTGTTCACTCGCAGGAGGTACCTTCTAGTTATTCTTCTGCTTCAGGTAATAATTACACTTAACAAATTGCACTTTCATGTGAAGCTTACGGGAAGCTCTATAATGCAACATGACTTGGCCTTTTGGTCAAGTTTGATCGATTTCTTTTTCAGTGAAGCATCACCACCATAGACTAGAATGCACTAATATGATATGCTGTAATTAGGAACATAGTACATTGGCTGCAAATGATTGGTTACCTCAGTATCTTCTTTTTGTTATAACTATTTTTATCCTGGTCTTGGTTGTGCAGTACTTTAGCTCACACTGCAGATCAGTGAATTTATGCTATTTTGTTTTTTTCAGATGAAAGCTTACTCTAGTGCTAGGAAACTACGCCTTCAAAGTTATTGCCCCTCTTAGGTTGGAAATTTTTGGCCATTATTCTGGCTGATCATATTCCATGGAATTAGCCTAACTTTACACTAGGTGGAGTACATAATGATACTTCTACCCATTCAAAACCTGCAGCAAGGTTTTTGCTTTACAATATGCTATTAGGGAATGACTTACTGTAGAATTAGTGTTCCATCTGACCAATAGCAAAAAAAGGCATGAACCTTGATATATTGTGCTAATGGAAACCTAGATAAGACTTTTGATGATCTTAGCCCTTGGAAGCTTGCTACAAGAGCTTTGTGTCTTAAAGTAATGAATGGCACGGACTATGAGCCTCTGAGTAATAGGAAAACATGGAGTTGGAGCTTAATATGTTGTTTGCTGATGTGATATCGGCAGGGAGAAAGGATTCTGCTGTACCGGAGTCCTTGTCAAAGCCATTGGCCGCATCCATTTCTTCTGGTCTGGAGGTTCAGCACCATGTGCACCACTCACTCCCTGCTGCTAGCAGGCCAGCTTCTGTTGGAGAGTCCTTTGTGTATGGCAGTCAGGGAATTGATGCTACTGCAGATCTTAGTGATCAGCCATTAGATTTTGTGCCTAGATTTAATGGAAGTCATGACCAGATGCAGACTAATTACAATGCTCATCCCGAGTCAGTAGGGGTTGCAAGAAGCATCGAACCTTTAGCAGCAATGCCTTCCATGAATTTGTGGACCCCTCCTGTTGCAGCTGGTGTATTGTATCCACCAATTTCTTCAGTTCCTGTTTCAGCCACACAGGTTGGATTCTTATGTTCCACTTCCTTTTTACTTCTCATCTGCATTTCTGTTTGATGACACATGATTTGGTTTTCAGCATGATCCTTCTCTGGCTATTTCTTCGCCTGGTTTTGGGCACACAGCTCCTCCGTTTGCAAGGTTTCCAGCACCTGTTTTGCAGCCAGCTGTGCCATCCACTGGTGCCTCTTTTGGTCTAGGGACAGGGACTCCACTTCATCCTGTGGCTGCCTTTTCTGGTGATATATATGGAAGTGTTTCAGAGCGGCCCAAGAAGGTAAAAATTGTTACACAGAGTTGTAAAATTTGCAATTGTCATTACCCATCACTTGAACTCATGTTGATCCTTTTATTCCCTTCTCTCAGGCCCCTGTTCCTAATTGGCTTAAAGAGGAGTTGTTCAAGAGTTCAGCTTTACCGAAGCCTTCTCTAGATAATTTGAAAGAACTGCAGCAAGTTGAGGATGATGGTGCTGATAAATCCTTCAGTAAAGGTGATCAAGCAGATAGCAAAAGTATCGATTCTTCTAAGTCAACTGAAGAAGAGGATGACCAGGTTTCATTTTTCAAATCCTATTTGACCCATGTGGTGCTCTACTACAAGTATTATAATTGATATATCATCTTGATGACTCTTGGAAGATTTGATCTTCTTTTCCTTAGGATTATGTTGAAGCAGCAAGAACTGCAGCCATTAACCAGGAAATAAAACGAATCCTAACTGAAGTCCTTTTGAAGGTTACAGCTATTACAGATCATGGTGTTTTCTTGTTTTAGTGCCTTCCTATTGTAGTAGTCATATTTGTGCATCTGAGCAGGTTACAGATGAGCTTTTTGATGAGATTGCGACTAAGGTCATTAATGAAGATGACATGGTAGCGGAAGGTAAATGAGATCATCATCACTGACTGTTTTCCTGTATACTCTTTTTTCTGTCCTTTTCTCTGGGTAATCCTTATAAACTGTCTTTTGCTATGTACTATGGTTATTTTCTTAAGATTTTGTTTATGCTCTCTTCCTATGGAAATGTACAGTTGATCCTGCTTCTTCAAATCATAAAACATTGCAACTAGCTCCTGCATCCACAAATTCCGGAGCTTCTGCTAGGGTTGTAGTTCCTAAAAAAGACACGGGATCTGAGACTGTCAATGTTGGTGAGAAGTCTAGCTCAAGCTCCCCTGGGAATGTTCTTGGTCTTGCAAATTATGACTCCGATGATGATGAAGATAATGAATTCCAAAGTTCCAGTGTGGCTGTGTCTGGTAAGGATGTAGTTGTTGAGCCACCAAGCAGTGCCAGGCATACAGTAGATAAAGGGGATGCCGAAAAAATTGCCAATTCACAAGTAAAACAAGATAGAATTGGTGGAACTGAAGAGAATTTGGCAACAAATCCAGACCAGTTAAAAAGCAGTAAAACCATGATTCCATTGGAATCTAGAGATGATAGAGCTGGCGTGGTATCTGACTACAGATATTCTTCCAAGGTGGTTAACCGGGATGACAGAACTGCGAATCATGTGAAGTTGCAAGATAAAGGTGGTAAAGTTTCAAGGAGTGATTCTTCAGCAGTAGAGGAAGATTCCAGGATATTGGACAATAGAATTAGTAAAGGGTCTGTTACACATGATTCTCATGGTAAGGATAGCAAGATGGAGACAGAAAAAAATGATAAACAGGAAAGCAGGAGTTTTTCCAACAGAGACTCTGTAAGGAGAGAAGGTGAGAAAAGGGAAGAGGATGACCAAAAATTGGATGAAAAGCATTTGAAAAGGGAAACCACTAATGTTGCAAGAAAAGAAAAACTAAGAGAGCGTGGTGTCTGGTCTGGAGAAATAGCCAAGGAATCTGAGCCAAGGAGGAAGGCCGATCATCCTGATCCCATGGAGGAAAGGAAAGATAAAGATAGATCTCACAGAGCCAGTACCAAAGACGAACCTGACAGGAAAAAGGACTCGAAGAAAACAGGAGACAGATCAATTCATAAGCATGGAAGTGAGTCAGGTCGGCAGAAGAGACAACGTTCCTCATCAGTTAGCAGTAGGGGTAGAATTAGCAAGGACAACTCTGGGACCCAAGCCAATGACTCCAATGATGAAGTGTCAAATGATTCAAGGAGGTATTCTGTTTATGTAATTGTATTATTTGGGGCAGTTGTTTGTGTTTAAAATACTGACTGTGCAATGATATTGCAGCAAGATAAACTCAAGGAAACGTGACTTATCACCCTCACCTGACAGGTCCAGAAGAAGGTACTGGCATCAGTTTGATAACATCCTTTTATGATGTTTTTACGATCATCTACTTTGAGTTCTTGAAAATTACTATTTTCCAAACTGTGAATTTAAACATTTTGGCATTGAGTACAGATGGGCTGGTGCATGAAGATGCTGTGTTGTGGTAGTGAAAAATAATTAATTACTAGCTCATATCTTAATTTCTGTGGATTATTCATCAGCAACGATAAAGCGTTTCAGGGTTTAAATTCATCAAATATTGTTGACATTAGTTTCAATTAGATGTATGCTTCATTTAAAAAACTACACTCATATCTTTTGCATTCTCTGCAATGAAATTTCCTCTCCATTCCCTTCCTAAAGTGATCTATTTATTGCGCTTCTGATTTTGTTTCTATGGAGGCAGTATTGGAAGACAAAGTACTGGTACGGTTTAGTTATATTACTTATAGGCCTCTTTTATTGTTTCAAAGTTCAGTGTTATCTCTCATTAGAGGCGTTTGGGGGTAACATTTTTTTTTGTGTAGTGACTTCAGGGACTAGCATCTGCAAAATGCGGTTATACTTGAAAATATTTTTTGATTTAACTTTCATATCTTATTTTCACTCTGAATCATGGTTAGTGCTCTATCTTTAGTGGACCCACTTTGTTGTCGTGGATTTACACAGCGGTAATGATGGAAAGTGACTGTTTCATATCAAGTTTCTGTCTACAAGGGCAAGCTTTTCTCCGAAATTATTTTTAACTTACAAAGCAGTACAATGGATGTTTTCATTTTTAGACAAGTTTCGCGGTCACCGCGTAGCAAGCATTATCAGCGCAGGCATTCTCCCTACTCTTCTCATGAGACTGCAAGGTATGTCACCATGAAGCAAGTAGAATTAGTTTGTTTTAGTTTTTCTGACATACAGATGCATCCTTGAAAACAATCTGCAGCCAGGTGAAAATATGAGGCTTCCTAATCAATTACTTGCTGGGTTGTATTGTTTGTTCTGACTTGTGTACTCTCTCAGGGGAAGGAGGTCAAGATCCAGGTCACCTGTGCGGCGAACACGATGATTTGGGCGAGGTTTGTACGGATTCATCCGTTTTAATGCTTATGTAATGAAATTGTGCCGACCAAAAAATCCGCTTGCTGCTGCTGCTAGTGAAAAGATCGGATGTTGGATGCTGGGTGATGCACTAAGAGTTCGTCTTCGGTGGTGGAAAGGGAAGGACAAGTGACTCCAATACTTATGTAAGGCAGGATTGCTAATGGATAACCAGATTCCCAGAGTCCTGTTAGCATGGATCATGCCGTGAGTACTGGTGTCAGGTTTTGTATGTCGTAGCAGCTGTTTGCTTTATATGTATCTCGGCTGTGCTTTTTGCTGTTTGTCTCATCCTAGCAATAATAGTTCTGTTAAATACGTGCAAAAGAAATTAATTTCCTGTTGATTTTAGGTGCTTTATATTGTTTTGCCGTATTTGGATAAATAGAAAGCTTCGAGTCTTGGATTTGGCTGCTTAATGGGTTGCTTTCTGAGCCTGGGCCAAAGCTTTTGAGACGACCTGAATTGTTGATGGCTCCATTTATCCTGCCAAGGGTTTTGAGATAGCTTCAAAACTTTTAATTGCCCTATTGCTTAAAATTATTTTATATATGGAGTAACTCTTTCCTGCTAAAGTTAGGTCAAACTTACATTTATTCATAAGGTTTGTGAAGTTACAATTAGTTTTTGACATTGACCTATTTAGTCAAGCTTCAATCTGAGTTGTAGTATCATTTCTTACCAAGCCCGAGTTCGCATAATAGCATTAACTTTTCTAGCGGGGCTAAAACTTGGATAGTTTCTTTAACTTACCTAGCAGAGTTCCCATTTACATTCCTAATTGCGGCCGCAATTTTATTGGACTCTCTCACTGTCATTACTTGCAACTGTTCTTAATGACGAGAGTTCAATGAGAGTTGGAGTTAATTTAATCTAGTGTTCATCATGTTGAATGTATTTCTTCTCCTCTAAGAAAACATAAAATTATACTCTTAATTGATTTCGTGTTAAACAAAACGGAGGATCCATTGACTGATTAGTCCATGTTTTCTGTGTTTTTTTCTCCTTTAGAATGAATTTAGTTAAACCTTAGATCTCTCAATAATGACACGACCTAGCACAATTATCGATTTATAGCCAAAAGGAAGTCATTGGTCCAACAAATTGCTTGAGACTACCGATTTATCCATACTAATCTTCCTTATAATCCTCCAAAACCAATGTCTTTATTGGGTTCTTGCTCAAAAGGCTTTATTCAGTCATTTTCCAACTTTTTTTGGGTTTCATGGTGCTTGCTCTAGATCTTCAAATTTGGGTGTTGCAATCTGATTCTGGATGGGTAATAATGTTCTGTATTATACTAAGGAGGCCAAATCATCGATCACTGTGAAGCATCTCTCGAGGTTGCTTACGACAATTTTGGGTATAATCCCTTTTTCAATCTACTTTGTACTTCATGTAGTCACAATTTTATTAGACTACTCTCAAGCTCTTGCAGCTCTTTGAGGTCCTCTCTCAGTCCAAAATTGGCAAGTCTGTTTCATCAAATATTGACTACTATGGAAAACCTTGTTGCTGCTTGGTGGTCATTTTCTGTTAGGGGTGTATCTCTTCAGGTCATAATTTGATAGAAATGACGAAATTTGACCTGATCCACCTGAATTCATGCTCCACCTAAATCCAAGCTCAACTTGACCTAATTTGATTAGAAAAGTCAAAAACCTGAACACGACTGTACTCAATTCGACCTGAATTTGAGCCTGATTGAAGTGAAACTCAAAAAACTCAAACTCAAATTACCTAAACCCGAACTACTTGAACCTGAAGGGACTCGAACCTAAATTAACCTAAACCTGAAATGACCTAAACTCGAGACTGACCTTAAATGAACTTGGAATGACTTAATGACTAAACCTGATATGACCCGATTTTAACCTAAATCAACCTGATTTTAAAAGTGTTTTTCAGATTTATTAAAGTTTTACCTTTCAAAACATTTCAAATTTGATAAACTTGAAAACCAATTCAGCAATTCTTTAAATTAAATAAATAATTTGAATTATGATATTTTATTAAAATAATTATATTTTTGAAATATTTGAAAATTTTGAATTAGGGTATTTTGTTAAAGTAATTATATATTAATATATCTTTATAATTTTTATATTATTTTTTATGTCTACTTAAACCCATAAAAAAACTAAACCATAAACCGTCAATTTTATCCGTTAATGCCTAACCTGCTATTCATACCGCGTTCCAACTAAATTTTAAACCATGAAACCCTAAATCTAAACTCTAAACCAAAAATCTGAATCTTAACACTAATCGTTATCATAAACCTTAAATCTAAACTATAGACGCTAAACATAAACACAAAACACTTATCCTAAACCTTAAAACCTTAAACACTAACTTTAACATAAACCATAAACCATTAATCCTAATAAAAAACCCTATACCTAAATCTAAATTCTAAATCGTAAATTTAAACCCTAACCCTATTTCTAACCTTGAACCTAACCCTAACCCTTATCATAAACCACAAATCTAAACTATAAACTATAAATATAAATTCAAAACCCTAAATCCCTAATGTTAACAATAAACCCCCAATCCTAAACCTAAACCCCCTAAACTTTAACCTTAAAACCCTAAACTCTAAAGTTTACCAAACCCTAACCTCTGCAAACCCCCAAAACCCTAAAGGTTAACATTGGCGGGGGGCGGTGGCGAGTGTAACATTCAACCCCAACCCGTACTCTAAATCTTAACTTTTCTCTTTCATTATATTTCATATTTAGTAAATTTTATATTTGACAGCTTCCATATTTAGTACCTTTCAATTTTTTGAGAATATTCATATTTAGTAAGTCTTATATTTGGGGGCTTTCTTATTTAATAATGTCTATATTTGGATTCTTCCAAAACAAGTAAATATTTAATGATCTTGGTAGGAAAATGTCAAAATGGCAACACTGGTCCCTAAACTTTTATGCACAATGTAATAAGGTACCTAAATTTAAAAAAATTTCATTAACTTTTCTCTTTCATTATATTTCATATTTAGTAAATTTTATATTTGAGAGCTTCCATATTTAGTACCTTCCAATTTTTCCAGAACATTCATATTTAGTAAATCTTATATTTGGGAGCTTTCTTATTTAATAATGTCTATATTTGGGTTCTTCCAAAACAAGTAAATATTTAATGATCTTGGTAGGAAAATGTCAAAATGACAACACTGGTCCCTAAACTTTTATGCACAGTGTAATAAGGTACCTAAATTTAAAAAGATTTCATTTTAGTCATCATAATAATTACAACATTAGTCCCTGAACTATTTCATTTTTTTTAATATTTTCACCCAAAATTTTTAAAATTTTACAGTTTAGTCACTAATAGTGAATTAAAGTTACATTTTGTACCAATTTCTTAGTAAAAGTTGAAAATTGTCGCATATTTGTTGAAATATAATTAGGAAAAATTTTATGATTTTATTACTTAAACATACTAAAAAAGGAAAATTAACCTAAATTAAATCATATCAAAAATCAAATTCTTTAATTTAAATTTAAGAAAACAAATAAAAAATTGAATTGATGCAGCCTTTAAACTAGTAACTCAAGTTGACCGTATTGCCAACTTGAATATGGCCTAAAACATGAATAACACGACTTGAAATTGCCTGAAACTAAAATTAACCTGACTTGTATTGAATTCAAACCCAAGTAAACATGATGTAACCCAATTCAAACATAAAATCTACTCAACCCGAATCCAAATAACCCGACCTAAACTCGACTGGGGCTCAAATTCATGTTTACATTCTTAAACCTGAACCTGAATGACATGATCTAAATCTAACCCAATCCACCCAATTATCATTCCTATAGTCTGACATCTTCTTTTATCTCTATGTAAGCTTCTTTATGCTCATGAGTATATATATAGGCAAAAAAAAGAAAAAAAGCCATTAATATTTGAGATAAAATCCACCGAGAGTCACATAACTTATTTTTTTAATTCTGAATGGGTACCTTACCTTTAAGTTATCTTAGCGAATTACCTTTCCTCCTATTGTGCATTCCAATAAGCTACTTTTTGTCAATTCCAGCATAGCATTAAGCATAACAAAAAATATTGATATGACATTAAAAAATGTTAAAATAAATCGTATAACAACACTTTTGATCATTTCACTTTTTCTATCTAAAATTTTAAACCCTGGCGTTCTGAAGCTGATGTGTGACCATTTAAGCTATCGAAAACTAGACCCAAGTGTACAACACACCACCGGACTTCGCTTTTCTTTGCCATGGCCGCCTCCGACCTCGCAACATCCGATTCCTAGCAGTACGTCTCTTCAATTTCTGAGTCCTATGATCGATTAGACGTTGATGGCATCTACATCGGCAGAAGGACCTTATCTCACGTGATTTGAGATCTAGGACTTCATCTCGTGCAATTTGAGGTTGGCAAAAAGCGGTGACAGAGAGCAGATTGGAGGGTTGGTTGGGGTACGAAGGTACCACGGATCAGTCAGACGGAGGAGCCGAGGGAGAGGAAAAACGCTATCTGCCTATTCCAGTAATCAACGTCATTGGCGGATGGCAAGATGGTAGTGAAAGACAGAGCCAGGGCATGGAGTAGCATCGGGACTGTGGCAGAGATCTTGTGGCGGGGTAGCAGAGATCTCGCGGCCTCTTCTGATGGAGGTGAAGAAGGAGTGCTGCTTTTGGGGGCTTGAATTTTGGGCGACAACGTCGATTAGGCAACAGAGATCTGAGGCACGAGACGACATTGGCTCATCTGAAATCCCATCTCCACTTTCCGATGACAATACCATCTCCACCGTCTGAAATCCATTTCGCTGCCGCCTCCGTAATCGAGGTGATGTTGCCTCGTCTAAAATCCCATCTCCGCTGTCCGACGAGAATCCCATCCTGAACACGAGGGTGACAGCAAGCATGACTAAGATCAAGATCACGAGGACAAAGATGCTCTTAGAGATAGAGTCCTGAACGAGGTTCTTAAAAGCAAAATCAAAAGCCAAATTGATTCCGGTGGGAGTTTTGTTGGTGATTTTGGTCAAATAACAAATATGAGGGATTAATGATGGTTTCTAGAGCTACTTGGGTTAAAATTAGTGATCGAATAGTTTAAAGACTAAGGGCTGGTTCGGAAAACATTAATTAGATTAATGAGTCAAAATTTTTGGTCCGGTCAAACGTGTGAAAGCAGGGCAGGGATGAAACTAACCTTGAGCTTTTTAAAAAATTATGAAAATGCCATGAATTAATTTGGTGGCTTTGCATTTGGGTTTTGCTGGAGCGGCATTCGGGTAGAATAGTTTGTGAGTTCTCCTGGGTGTGCGACATGGCCTGCGCACCTCCCACCGTGTTCCGTGTCCTCCGGCCAGCTTAAACGTTAGATCTAGTTCCCTTTAGCGCCATGAATCTGTTCGCAGCTTCATTTAACGCCAGCCTCCTCCATTTTCCCCCTTCAGCGTCTTCTCCAAATCACCGTCTGCCGTCGGCCGTCTTCAACCGTCGTCTGACAAGGTGTACATATTTTTCCAACCACGTACCTCCGCCATTGCATAATATATACCCAGTTGTACTACCGATTTACTTCCTGATAATAGTAATTAATTTAAGAGAGACACCTCGTATACGCAGGAAAAGAAAACGGCATACTTGGAAGTTGCGAAGACATTTTTATCTGTACAAATTTTGCTCCCCTTTTCGGTGTTCCTCTTCTCTTTGCTGCACTTCCTCCTCTGTCTCAGGTGCGATTCTCTATCTCTATCTCTCATCGCCTTTTTCTTTCTATAGTTACTATATTTCGGCTTAAATTGTTGGGTAATTAAATGCTAAAGCTAAATTGCATACTCGATTCGGCTACATTTTCTTGTTCAAAATGAAATTTCATTTTTTTCCTCCGTATAGACTCAATGTGTGTGTGTGTGTGTGTGTGTGTGTATATATATATATATTCGACTCTGCATTCAGCCGAATCCTGTTCTTATCTATCCCCAGTGGTATGATTAACCTTAGTGTTTGAAGAGTAATTTGTTTTCCTCTCATTGTTGTTTCTGGTCTGTATGCGGATAGAACAATCTGGATTTCCTGCACGCCATTAGTTTACATTGTACTTTTGTCTTATGTAGCGGCCAAGTAATTATTTGGGTTGGGTATTTTCAGTTTCCTTGTTTTGTAAACCTTGTGGGGAGTGTCTTTGAGCAATTGTATGTGTGTTTTGTTACATATAAGATGTGTTGGTTGGTCGAGGTTAGTCTGATGAAAATGTTAGGAACACAAGTGTTGCAATGTAGCAATCATGAAAAATGCAGATCCGATTACCATGAAGATGAACGTTGGGTAAATAGTATGCACCAAAGTAGTGCTCACCAATTATGTGGTTAACATCAATACAAATGTGTTGTTCAATTACAGGAATGGACAGGGAAAAGAAAAATCAATGGCCTGATGACCCCATCTACGGTTATCCAGGGTGGGTTCAAACCTACACACCAACCTTTATGTTTTTTGTGACTGAGGTGTTCGCGAAAGGATTGAATGACGAACGCTACTTGACCCAAACTGGATGGAAACTTGTTGCTGAGAAAATGAGGAACGGGACTGGGTACCCGTGGACCGTGAACTACCTACAGCACAAATGGAACACGTTACAGTGAGAGTACAATGACTGGATCACTGTGCTTGGCCCGCCTTCTGAATGGCCATGGGATGCGGAGACCAGGCATATAATCACAGACAATGATTGGTGGGCTCGTCGTATTGAGGTATTCTAATAGTTTGTTATATTCTATGTGTCCATGTAATGTTAAACAGGTTGGATATTGTAATTCATTGTGTCACTGGTAACATGTGTGAGTATATAATGGTTGGCGTATGCCGTTCATTTCAGGATAACTCGGATATAGCTGAACTACGCACAAAAAGGTTCCCTGACCCACGCCAAATGGAGGCTCTGTTTGCAGAATCCCCACATTCATCCCAAAATAAAAAAAATGACTTTTTTCCTGTGACGGACCCCGTGCCGGCTGATGACACTGTTATACAGATCCTGTCAGATTCTTCCACCCCGCAGTTCCCCCATGAGCCTGTATGTGTTCATGAAAGCGTTAAGTCGGGGGCATCAGCATCACCAGCTGCTTCTGTTCGTTTTGAGTCGACCAACATCGGTCATGTTATGCAAGTTGTTGGTCAGTTGCCGGGGGTTAGAGAAGGTGATCCATTTTGGTTGCGTGCAGCAGCTTTCCTAATCATAAACGACAAAGCATGCGACATGTTTATAAATGGTACAAATGAGCCAAAGGTCCGATTGGCATGGCTTCAGATGGAGCTAGGCCTACCGTGACGGGTATGGGAGTTTCTAATCCAGTTTGGATATGTCTGTCATAGTATTAGTTGAATGTATGGGAAGGAAGTGTCTTTTTGCAACTGCCCGCGATGTAGGTCTTGTAGATAATCGGACACCTAGTTTGGTTTCAATTGACAGTGTACATATGCTGTGTTGTGTTATTCTCTATATTGTGTACGCGGAGGCATTTATGTATGTTTGGAACCCTATGGTTAACTGTTAAAGGTTATAACTTTGCTTACATGTTTTTGGTCGAGTTGTTTTGTCATAATTGTTAAAAGGACATTCCTAAATTGTAGATACATAATGTGCCTTATTGGACAATGGTTCCATATGGACCGAGCAATGTGCCCCTTTTCTCATCCAACAGCCGGTATGTTTCCATTTTAACTGATAAATTTATTGTTTCGATTTTAACTGTTAAATTTGGTGGGGAATTTTATATGTAGGATGTTAGAGAAACAAAAACTATTTTAAAACTGATAGATATTTTAAAAAATCTATTAAAAACCAAAAAAGTCATAAAAATTCTAAAATGCAATAAATATTTTTAAAAAAGTGATAAAAAACTAAAAAAAATTGAAATTTTTTTAAAAAAAGGTGACTAAATGTAAAAAAAGCTATATATAAGTGATAAATGTAAAAAATTTGGTAAATATTTTTAAAAAGCTATTAAAAACTGAAAAAGTGATAAATAATTAAAAAAAATGATTTAAATATTTAGTTTAATAATTAAATAATTTTAAAAAAAATGTTGAAAAAAAAAGTGAAATATTTTTTTCAAAAAAAAAATGATTGAATAAAAAAAAGCGATTAAAACAAAAAAAAAAGTGAATTTTTTTTCAAAAAAGTGATAAATGTTAAAAAAAAAATTGGCAAATATTTTTAAAAAGCTATTAAAAACCAAAAAAAGTGATAAATAATTCTAAAATGCAATAAATAATTTTAAAAAATGTGATTAAAATTAAAAAAAATGATAGAAAAAAAAAAAAACCTAAAAAAAGTGAAAAGTGTATTTTTTCAAAAAAGTTGATTAAATAAATAAAAAAGCAAACAAATATATATAAGGGATTAAATCAATGAAAAGTTGATATAGGGGTATATAAATATAAAAAAGTGATATTTTAAAAAATTGAGAATTTTTTTTAAAAAGCTATTAAAAACCAAAAAAAAGTGATAAATAATTCTAAAATGCAATAAATAATTTAAAAAATGATTAAATAAAAAAAAGTGATAAGAAACTAAACAATTTAGTCAATTTTTTTTCAAAAAAGTGATTAAAAAAACTAAAAAAAGCGAATTTTTTTTTCAAAAACAGCCAAACTTATATAAAAAAAAGTGATTAAATTTATTATAAAAGTGAAAATTGTTAAAAAAATGGTAAATATTTTTAAAAAGCGACTAAAACCCAAAAAAGTGATAAAAATATCTAAAATGCAAAAAATATTTGAAAAAAAAAAATGCAATAAATATTTTAATAAAATTTAGTAACAAAAAAAAAATTCTTTTAAAAAAGTGATTAACTGATAAAATTTTTTAAAAAATTGATAAATGTTAAGGCATGGCCATGATTTTCATTTGCATTGTTAAAGAACAACTCTACCATGAGCTCCATATTAGGAACTTTGCTTTCTCGGTGGGTGGCCAATTCTAGATAATACTAGAGTAGGAAGGAAGAAAAATGAATTAAATTCTTGTTTTGAAGTTCAAGAAGCGTAATCCACAAGTTCTTCACTTGTTCGTCGTTGCATTCACATCCTATCATATCACCAATCTGAGATGCAACTAAACACCACCCCAAACGAGAAGGACGCTCACCTGCCCATTCTCCACGATTCTTCGCCACCAGGCTGTAAGTAAACAATAGTAAAAAAATGGTGGAAGTAGGGTACATGTAAGGAAGTAACATGCACGTTTGGACCACACAAGCAAAAAATCAGAGTCTGTCTCAATGTCATCAACATAAGATCCAAAATATTATAATAGGCATCGGTCGTAAACCTTGTGTCACGGCTGGGTAACCAATGATGTGGTAAGTGCGGTAGATATTTCAACACGGGTGCGTGCCATCGGCACGGTCTCCGCTCGCAAATCTTCCTCTTGTAATTGTTCCGCACTTGGATATGCACTGTTGGGAACATAGGATCCATGTGTATCATACATAAGTTGTTCAGGGTCCTCACTTTTATGCCGTCTTATGTAGTTGTACAACGCACAGCAAACTATTTTTTTTTTGTATGTCCGGGGTAAACCGTT